>JANDJZ010000138.1:0-34226 GCA_027943245.1 Acanthamoeba sp. SK_2022b | reverse complement strand
AGTCGGCCCCAACCCACGGTAGCTCGCTTCATCGCCTCGTGCGACGAGGCCCCTATCGTCCTCGATGATGACGATGACGATGAAGAAGCCTTCATGCATGGCCACAATCATCGCGGTGCCTCATCTGCGTCGAAGAAACAGAGGGGACCGAATGCCATGGCTGTGGAGGAGGAGGAGGAGGAGGAGGCGAAGGAGGCGCGAGGCAATAACGATAGCGAGGCCAACAGCAGCATCGATGACCCCGTGGAGGAGAACATGTTTGTCTACGCCGCCCAGGACCAAGATGACGTGCCTACTACTACCACCACCACCACCACTGCTACGTCCTTCAAGCGACCGCACAACGTATGGAAGGACTTCATCGTGGGCGACGCCAGCGAGCCCCTGCACGGCCACCGCAAGTCTCGAGCTACTGCTGGCCGCGGACGCGGCTTGGGCGGGTACCGATTCCCCTGCTCGACGCACCTGCCCCAATGCACGCAGCATCTCTCTCTCTCTCTCTCTCGAGATCCTTTTTGAGGAGCTGACCGGTTGCTCTCCGTAGAAAGGGGAAGCAGTTGGATTTGTCGCACTTCATTCCCGGCGTGAAACCCCCTCCTGTCGTCGTGGAGGCTGAAGACACCAAGGTACGAGCGGGAGAGTCCCTCCTGCAATCCGTTGCTTTTGCTAATTGGGGGGGGGGGCTGGTCGGTGCATTGGTGGTCGTAGTCGTTGATCGACAAGACCATCATCCCACGCCCCATTCCACGATCGTGGGCCAAGGCCGTGCAACCGTTCGACTACGAGGCCGCGCGAGGCCTAAAGGCAACTCCCGGTTCCAGGTACACGGGCCTCTTGCGATGCCGTGGAGAAGTGCGCGCACGGGCTCACTGTATTATTATTATTATTATATTAATAATAATAATAATAATAATAATAATAATATTTTTGGTGTATGGACAGGTACATCGACACGACGATCGAAGAGCTCGAGTTAGAGACGCTGGGCAGCTTTGAGGCCATTCTCATGGATCCGCCGTGGAACCTATCTCCTCGCGCCTCCGCCTCCGACAAGACCTCGCCGGTGCCCCCCTTCTCCCCCTGCTCTTGGCTCCGGCTCCAAAACGGATTCTGCCTTGCACACGTGCCGACGCCATCGCTGCTGAGTGGCTCACGGGAGTTTCATCTCGTGCTGTGCAATAGCCAAAGGGGGGCAAGAACCTCGAGCGGCTGATCACCCCCGAGGAGCTGGGCAAGTGGCGGATCAACGACAAGCTGATCCCCAAGGGCTTCCTTTTCATTTGGACCGAGAAGGAGCTCATCCCGCGGGTACCCGTGCCCCTCCCCCGGCTCACGCCTGCCGCTTGCTGGTCAACGATCTGGGCCCTTGATCCCTGGTGGAGGTGGACGTTACGAGCACTGACGACAAAAGCGCCGCGGCGTTGCGCGATCAGGTGTTGGCGATGGCGCAGAAGTGGGGCTTCCACTACGTGGAGAATTTTGCGTGGGTCAAGTTCGACGTCAACAACAAGATCCACACCGAGGACTACGCCTACTTCCGCAAGTCCAAGCTCACCCTTCTCATGCTTCGCAAGCCAGGCATGGACTTCCCCCTTCCCTCCTCTCATCTTGCATCTTGATGATTTTTTATTTTTATTTTTAAAATTCAAGAAAAAACGTTTATTAACGGATGTTTTTCCGTCCCGGGGACAGGCGACATTGAGTTGCGGCACCAACGCAATCCGGACGTTAAGTTCGATTTTGTACGCAAGGGCCGTGAGAGGCTGCCCTTCGTCTATGACATCATCGAGACCCTCCTCCCCACCGCCAAGTACGCGCACCAGATCTCGCCAATTTAGTGAGAGGGATACCGCCCTCAAGCCTCCTCTTTCCACAGGTACAACCCAAAGACGGGAAAGGGCAAGATGCTGCAGCTTTGGTGTATGCCGCACCAGCGAAGAGCGGGATGGACCTCCGTCCACTTCTCGTAGGGGCCTCCCCCCGACTCGTCTTAGCAGCTTTTCAAACCCACCGTAATACGCTCCACCAGAATAATAAGCACAACCCAAACCCCACACCGCGCCACATGTTACCAGGTCTTCTACTCTACAAGGATCCTGTGCATTACCCCGCCTCTCCTCCACCGCCTCCGTCGCCTACAAAATGTCGCTGATGTCCCATTCGGCAAGTTTGGGGGCCTCATTCTTCTTCTTCCCCTTCTTCGGTCTGCTCTTCTCGTGCGCACTGTCGTCTTCTTCTTCCTCGTCGTCTTCACGGTCTTCGCTTTCGTCTTCGCTACTCGCCCTTCGTCTCTTTCGCTTTTCGTTCTTTTCGCTTCGCTCTTTCTGTCCCGAGCCGCTGCTGCTCCGCTTCCGCTTGGTGATCCCCTCGACCTCGCGTCGCAGTTTGCCGCGCACCAGGGACAGAATTTTGCCCAGCTTGTTCTCCCCGCTCCCGTCTCCGCCATCGCCCCAGAAGGAATCTGATTTGGAGGCAAGTGCGTGTTGGTTTGCGCGCACATCTCCTTTCCGTGTTCTCGTTGGGGAGGTGGGTGTGTGCATGGGATTACCGCTTCGGGTGTGGTAGAAGATGTCGGCAAAGCCCGTGCTGAGGAGCGTCTCTTGGATATCCTTGTGGTCGGTAAACTTGGCGAGGGTGGCCTCGTACCTACGGAGCGCCAGATGAGGCGGGTGTGGTCAAGCATGGAGCGCTGGGGGATGTTGTGGCGTATGCGGTGGTACATGACTTCCTCTTGCTTGTCCTTCCAATCGCTGCGCGGAGGTATGTCTTTGTCTTCGCCCATCTTCTTGGCTCGCAGTGGGTCCGCGGCCTTTCTGATCAACTCTTCCAAAGGCATCCCTGCGGATGAAGGAAGGAAGGGGTGGAGGTACGTGAGTAAGCCTTCCAAGCGGGCATCTCAAACACACTCGACCGTACCAGCAAACTTCTGCGCCTGGAAGTAGTGCTCCTGGAGAGCCGCAGAAACACAAAGGGCCCCGTCAGTTCACTACAGCCCACGATCGAAGCCGGCCACCGTGAAAAGGAGGGCCCGATGGATGGTACCGCGGTGGGCCACTGCTGGCCCTTGAGGGTGATGGCATGCGGCGAAAAGGTGGAGAAGCAGCCGTAGGTGGCCCCTCGCTGCGACGAGAACTTGATCACCGACGGGTTGGCGCTCTTGGCGGTGAAGAGCGAGTTGCTCGGTTTTTCCTTCTCCTTGGCCAGGCGTGCGGCAACCACCTTGTTCAGCTTCTCTTCATCGCCGTACTTTCTCAGCATCACTCGCCGCACCTCCTTCCTGTGCCCGCGCGCGCGCAGGTGTGGAACGTTTTCATTCGCTTTGGCCTCTTGACACCCAAGGTCCAGAGGTAGTGTGGGGGGTTTTACTTGAGAAAGAGGCGCATGGGCGGGCCTTTGGGGTTCATAGGGTTGGGGCGGGTCATGAACCGTAGGCTTTCGAGATCCTTCTCCGTCGTGCCAAACTCACTGGACAGCAGGTGGGCGCCCATGTGTGAGCACAACCCAATCACAAGCTTCGCACAGGGGAGGGAGGAAAGCACGCACCGCTTGGCGCCCGATACGCTGATGGTCTCTAGGTCAGGATCGCCTCGTTGGCACTCCCGGCAAACGTACACCTGCACGCATACGCAATGTAAAACAGAGGCAATACATGACGGAGAACGAGTGGGCCCAGCAGAAAGGGACACACCTTGGCGATGTCGTGATAGGCCTTGGTCGGGGTAGTACAGCGGCAACATGGTCGCTTGTTGGGGTCGTCCGCAGCGTCGTTCTTCTTTTTGGGGACTCCGCTAGTTTCGAGCGTACCCGGGAGACAACGTGAGGACAACAGCTTGCACCCGCCCCGCAGTGCCAACAATAGTAGCTCCCAAATCATTGTGCATATAATCTGGGCAAAGAAGTGATTGAAAAGCGCACCTGGTAGCAGACCCTCGCCCAGCCAGTTTCTTCTTCAATCTTTCCCGTGCGCTCGACATGTGGGGCAGTTTGTGAATTCTAAAGGCAAAAAAAAAACGCTTGCCGCCAGCAGTGCAAACTATTTCGGCTACGTTTGTCGTCGCGCAAGTGCCGACTTGACATTAATGCCAATCATTGGCATGTCCTATTGAACCATGTTTACCAAGATGTTAGCCCACGGCTCCAGCAAGGAACAGTCTGCATCATCATGCATAACAAAATCTACATATATAGACCAAGGCTCAATATGTTAAGGTGGTGCAGTAACAGAGTCATCATGGACCAACCCTCAGCCAGTGGCAAGTGGTGCTGGCAATGTCAACACACCAACCAATCACAATAGGTTATGGGCCCACACTTAAACCTCTGGCCCTTGCTCAAACACAAACACATCATGTTGACCAAACACATCTCCACGCTGCCCCAAGCAAGCAAGTTCCAACACTATGCCCAACTCAAGGCCTACCTCCAGTCCAAAGTACTGTTCACATCCACAACCAGAACCACCACAATGCTGTCTGCATGAATGACAGCACATCCATGCATGCACTTGTTACTGTTGGCAGTGCTCTAGCCACAACATACAACCACACTAATGTCTGGTACCTTAACTTGGGCAGAGGCTCCCACATGGCATCCTCCCATGCCTGGTTCACTGACTATCTGCCAATCTGTGTATGTACATGCACATGCACTTTTGGGTTCATTAAAGTGACATACTTACTCATTTCTGCACACTCTGGGACATGGTCAACGACTTTGGCAACTACATCACCCCAGCATATTTTGCAAACACCATCACTCCAATCAGACCATGGTGGTGAGTACAGCAGCCACAAGTTCCAGCCTCTCCTCACCAGTATGGGCATTCAACATCTGCAGCATCAAAATCCCCCAAACACAACAGCACAGCTGAGCATTTTCAACCAAACAATCCTCACCATAGTCCACTGTCTACTGAGCAACTCCAGCCTCACTGGGGCAAGGTCCTGCAAATGGCCACTCTCCTCTACAACTGTATCCCCCATGACAATGGCACCAATCTCTGATCTTGGTATCTTCAGGACAAAAATTTGGCTGGGTATGTGACATTGCCAATTTACACCCCTGCATTATGTGGCCACCCATGGTGTTGATCATATCTTCCATTTTAACAGGAGGGACTGAGTGACACAGACATGCAGCTACCCACCTAGGAGCCAAATCACTTTTTTTACAAAGCTGCCATCCATCACAATGAAATGAATGGGAGGAGTTCTTCAGCATCAAGGACATATTGGCCAACAAGGATTACTGGGTAATGCAGGGTGGCCACAAGCAGATCCTTTGGGAGAAATTCCTTGACTCCAGAGTACATTCCCAAACACAGCAATTACATCCTTCATGCATCACAATCATTGACCACTTACACATACATGTATGTAGTCCTCAACCACCCAACTGGACAATGCCAATGCTGCAGGAATATCTCTGCTATTATCAGAAATTGCGCAACTAACCAAGTGTTAAGGAAAATGAGACTCTTTTTCTGTAGACAGCACCTGTCTGATACCTGGGTACAGAGCAAATGCCCTGATATGAGCAAGGAGTTCTTCAATGCTGGTATGGATTGAACATGGATAATATTACCAATACCATTGCATACATGTGCACCTACAAAATGGCCAAGGATATAGGATGAAGTGACTGATCAGCACAACAAGATTTGACAGGTGCTGCTGTCTCCCTTGCAACAGGTCAAAACCACAATTCAATGTGGTGCTCTGCAATGTTTCAGCCCTGATACCTCACCACTGGTACACAACAAGGCAGAACCAGCTGATGAGCCTGATTCAATTGCTGTGGTACATACCCATCCTAATCCTCTTGCACTTAATGGCGGTGCTCTGAGCAATTTAGATGGGTGGGCTGATTTCACTGCTCACACATGAGCATAGCCAGTGGCAACTTCTGTGGATGGTCCCAGGCAGTTTACCATATGTGCTCCAAGACTGAAGGAGGAGTTCATGATGGTATGTTGTCATCATGCAGGCATACACAATGGTATTGTCACCTTTTATTCATTTTCACTGGTAGCCTGCTCCCTCACAAAGATTAGAAAATGAAAAAATTATCTTCTGCACCCACCTTCTTCAGAGCCTACTTGCAAGCTTTCTTGTTGTTTAATTCACCTGAGAAGTGCAAGAAGCACCACTGGAGCACCCACAATCACCCTTGGAAGACCAAGTTCATCTATCACCATGATCTGTCCCTGTAGTAACACAATGGACTAACCCAATCAGCCAGCAACAAGTGGCAGTGGCAACACCAACCAAGCAGCACAAAAAGTATATTCCTCCCCCGCCGGGATTTGAACCCGGGTCGTCCGCGTGACAGGCGGAAATGCTAGCCAACTACACCACAGGGGATCTTGTTGTTTGATGATTATGGTAACATATGTATATTGGATTAATTGCAAATAATGCAAACTTGTGGTGTAGTGGGTTGTTGTCATTTTCCTCCTCAACTATCAAATGATGGTCCAGTCATTTATGCAAAGAGCTAGCTCGGCAAATAGGAGCTCAGATCCATTCCCAAAGGTTTACAAACAATCTTGTGATGTACCATCTCATGTGTGAGCTAACATCAACAACACCATCAGCTCCATACAAAATCCTTCCCTTGCCCTTACCCTCTGATGTCATTCAAGACCTACATGACAACTGCTGGGAACCTCTATTCACTGCAGCTGAGCTTGGAGAATGGGCTGATCTCTTTGAGCTGCATGAAGCAAGCCTGTCATCTTTAGACCCAGTCTGTGACACTGCCATCTTTGATGGACTGTCCCCACACCCTCAACTTGCTGCGCCACAGGACAGCTCATTCACCTGACTGCAAACTTGTGTGCGCCTTGTGCAGAGCAGAACTGCACCAACTGTAAAAAACTTGAACTTTGCCCCTGACCTCTGGGTTGCTGTATGTCCATACAGTGATGAAACAACATATGACTTCTGGATTGGCAAAATCATCTCAGTGCAGCACTGACGTTTGCAAGCGCACTGGTGGATCTCCTCCAATGGTAGATGGAAAGAACATGGAACAGAAGGAGCTGTGCCCCATGGTTCAGTACTTGCATGTGGTTTTGCATTTGATGAAAGAGCAGGGGTGTTGCAAGATACCCTGACTTTGATCATCTGAAATTTGTAATAACTCTTCACCTGTGAATAGACCATCATCTTGTGCTCCAGTCCACATGTACATGTCAAGTACCTTCAACCTTGCCATCATGTACACTAGTTTTTAGGTTTGTTAAAAAGTGACATTGTTACTTTTTTCTGAAATCTCCATTTTTGAGTGCAAGGTAGTTGGCCATTTCTGACTCCTTTAAATGGGAGAAAAATAGATAAATATATTTGGGCTTCTAACTCAGGTACAGTGGCTGGATAGCCAGATAACATGTGCACCAAGAACTGGAGGTGAAGATGCTTGGCTTCTGGTGATGTTGTGGGTAGGGTGCCAATTAGAGATGGTCGCAATGGTGTCATGAAGCACAATCTGTTTTTTAAGACATGTCAGGAGGTCACAGTGGTAATGGCAGTTTCTGTGATGTCCTAGTTACTGTGATTTCACAGCACTCTTGCTGCACTTTCTTCATCTCCTTCACCTCTTGACTGGAAAAGGTGGTCATTAAACCTGCTTAGCCTGTAAGCTCATGTGTAAGATAAAGTAACCAGTGTAGTTGAAGAACTCAAAGAAGGTTGAACAGAATTCTTAAAACTTGCATGAGCATCAATAACCTTGGGTTCATTGAAGTTCAGAATGTGATGCCTCACCTGTTTCTTTGCACAGCAAAAAGAACAGAGCTTCCACAGACCACTTCACTCTTAAGTGTCTTCAAGTAAGGACCCAAAAACTGGGCTTGTCCTTGTCCTTCCTCCTTCTCCCTCTTTTTCTCACAGACTCAACAATCTCCACCTGCAAGGCAAACAATTATTATTTTTTTTTCCGAATTATAAAAAAAGGCGGAGATGCTGGCAAGCAGAACCGAATCAGGAAACCGGAAAAACCAAATTAACAGCCCCTTTTTTTTTAAGTGGAGGAGATTCAAGGGCTGGCACACCAGGATTGGGAAGGAGCGACTTTGTCGGCCAGTAAACGGTCCTCAAACGTTGCTGGCGCGTTGTAAGCCTCAAAGTAGTCCCAGGTGCGCACACGGTCGAACACTGGAGTGTTGGCGCTGCCGCGGGTCATCTTGACCTTGGCGAAGAACTCCTTCGACTGAAGCGGGTAGTGGTTCAGCCGGATGAGGCCCCGCAGGTCCTTGACTGAGTTAGCGCTCATGCCGTCGGCCCAGTGCATACCGAGGTGGGACTGATCTATGCGACCAGGGGCGGTGCGGGCTATCCACTTGGTGTTGACATGCTCCTCGGGCCACCGGTGAACGTTGGCTCGCCGCACTGACTGGGGCTGTTGGACAGCGCCAGACGTGCCGAACATCCACCAGCGACCAACCACGGCGTCGGCGTGGGCAAATGGCAGCGACTTGTCGGCCAGCACGGATTTGAGCGTGGCGTTGGGCTGCGTGGCGAACCAGAACTCATCGAGGTCGGCATCCACCACCCACTCATAGCCCGCCGCCTGGGCCGAGGCGAACATGTGTTGAAGCAGCTGTTTCTGGACGTGCCTCTCCTTTTCCAACGAGTAGGTGACGAGCCCACAGTCGATGTAGGGCTGGAGGACGGCCAAGGGGTTGTCCGTGCTGTTGTTGTCAACCAGGAAGAAATGGTCCACTCCCTACAGAAAAATAACGAGACCTTCATTATTAGAGTTAATGAAGAAGCGGGTGACACGTACAGAGGGGACCATCGATTTTACCTGCCAGAGATAGTGGTCGAGCCATTCCTTCATGGTCATGCTCTCCTGCTTGAAGACAGAAACTACTGCCATAAAATGACCCTTGTCCTTTGGGCACATACAGCCGCCAGCCACTAGAGCCATGGAAAGAGCTGCCCTCGGCGGCGGTGCGGGGTCGGAGGTAGTGAGGCTGAGCGGGACCACGATTTCCACGTCCTGAATCCGTAATACGGAGAAGACAAGCCCGGAGACTACGGCACAGACGATAAGCAAGGTAGCACGCAGCCGCCACTCCTTGCGCGAGAACATCATGATGTTGTGGAAGGCTTCAACTAACTTGTCGCCTCAAAGGCGCCGAAGGCGTCGCCTTTGTCGTTGTCTCGCTGGAGCAAAACTCCGATGTCAAGCACGATTTTTATTATCAGAAGAAAGCATGAGCCGGAAGCACAGCAGGTTACGCGAACCGCTAGGAGCTTGGCGCGAGATGTTGGCCAATCCGAGATAAAGAGAGAAACGGTCCGTTTCTTACAATTCGCCACCTATAGGTAGCTTCTCCTGCTCATATTGGGAATCGAAAACAAACTCCCTCCGCGAATGACAACACACAGCAACTCCAAATCAAGGATTTGGTTTTCGGTGTCCGCTCTGCGGGCACATTTGCTCAACCCATCCAGTACGCAAACAGTTTGCCTATGTGTGCTTGTGTTCCGTGCCATCTGGCGGGGGTTGTGTGCGATGGGTGCGTACTCCTGCACTTTATCACAACCCGCCCGCCTGGCGGGCTTACTTTGGGGCGCACCAGGGTGGAGCCATGTGGCCGGTGCTTGTGGTTAGGCCTTGGCCACAACTGCTTCCGCCAGCCCCGGCCAAGAGGGCGACCCCGACGTCAGAGGTATGCAGCACCTCCAGGTACTCACACACAACCTGAAGAGATTACGAGGCACCCTTTTTTTTTGTTTTTGTTTTTGTTTTTTTTTTGTTTTTTTTTTTGTTTTTTTAATTACCGGCAACAAAGGGTTGGTGGACGTCAAGCCTCGCGCACAACCGGCAAAGCAGGCTGAGCCACGACCGCCGTATATGAAGACAACACTTGCACCTCCGCTCCTGATGACAACGGCAGCCGCAGCAACCACCCAAGACAAGCTGACGACATTCTACACTCCGACAGAAGAGGTGGGCCCTGGCGTTTCTCGGCCAGCTACCACCATCAACAACATCTCCCTTAGATCCTCATCGTTTCCCACATCTGCTCCTTCTACCTCGTCCTTGCCCTCTCCCGACCTTACTCAAGTGTCGCCACTGCTTTCTCTTAGCTTCACACAGCGCGCTGAAGGGGAGGACGATGAGATCACAGCCTCGAGCCTGACCGTGCTTATGAAAGATATCGACCAGATAAAGCTCAAGATGTTGCAGTTAGAGGAGGACAACAGTGAGCTCAAGAAGCGCCAGCGAGAGACTGACAGCTTCATGCTCGACCTCCAGCACTTTCAACTACTTCCTGGTCTCGATTCTCATCTGCGTGTCACGATCCCACACCGCTCGGCACACCTTGAAGGAGGAGGATTCGACGATGACGGGGAGAAGAGCAGCGTGATGATGGAACGATGGTGGTGCTTTCCCTTTCTCCAGGACTATGACATGGCGCAGATACCATTCGTAGCCACCGACCTTCAGTACGGTGCTCCTTCTCGATCGCCTGGCGAGGTTCACAATTTTCCGGCTCACACCCGACCCTTCGCATGTGTCACAGGAAACCAGTTTGGGTTGTCGACATGGACAACAGTTGTGTGCCCTTCGCTAATCCAAGCTTCTGTGCCCTTACGGCCTATTCGCTGGTGCCTTTCCCATGCGATTAGTTGGGTTAGGTGGTTTGGAGTTTGTGTATCTCACGCAAACTGCAACAACAACACCAACAACACCACAATACCACCACAATGCAACCACCACAACAACAGTACGAGCTTATAGGGACCAAGTGTGTCCTTGTGATGGGCACAAGAGACAAGCTCAAATTCCGAGCACAGATCTATCAACACGGGTGCGCTGAGCACTCAGGTTCATCACGATGGCCACACGCGCACTTGGCTAAAGTTGAGATCTTGTGGCAGGAAACGATGGGGTGTGAGTGAGATTGGTAATGCTGAAATCCAAGTGTTGGACAAAGGGAGCAACTTAATCAAGCTAGCGGCACGACTTCAGATCTTCTACAAAGGAGACGGACAGGTACACACTCGCACTGCTCGTCTCACTTCAATCGCTGATTGGCTTGGCTTTGTGCAGCCGCGCTATACTGTGATGTGTGCAGATCAGGTGTTCGACAGAACGCCTCCGCCGTGGGTCGTTCTTGGTGCCTGCTCGATCCCTTTGCCCCCATTTATTACGCTATTGTGCTGTAGGTGTGCTGATGCGTCGGTTCTCAGAGTCGCTGGGTTTCCCAAAGCCACAAACCTTGTCTGTCGATCAGCAGCAGCAACGAATGCAACTCTATCGAGACCAGATCTATAGGAGGGAGAAGCAAGAGTGGCGCGATCTTAGTCAGGTGCTTGGGTTCGGTTCGCCGTGGGCCCTCCCGCCTGCGCAGCAACAGCAGTCCCAGTCAGTGCAACCCATCTGCCCTTCCCTCACAGCATTGGCGGTCGACCAAGAAGGGGAGAGTACCGATGACGACCCTTACCGCCAGCTGTTAGAGGTTCTCTCGCCGGTGGACGCGCCCTTATCGTCCCTCCTCCCGTGAGGATTAAGAGAGGATTAAAATTACAAAAGAACACGAGAAAACAAAAGGGGAAAGGAGAGAGAGAGATGGCGGACGCAGCAGAAGCGGCAGCACGAAAGGAGAAGGAACGGTTGCTCCGCGAGCGTCGGAGGCAACGAATCCTTGCTGGCTCTTCGTCACGCTTGAGCCTCATAACTGGTGCACCAACTGGTAGAACCCCCCCCCCAAAAAACACAACAGACAATGATCATCATGATCTTCTCACGCTTAGGCACAATCTCCTTGCGGCGCCATGGACCTGCAAGGTGCGGCAGATGTTGTGCAGACAGTTGAGACGGCTCCCCCCATAGCGACGGCAAGAGGGAACAACAGTACCCCCAAGGAAGAGCCGCGCCAGCAAAGGCACACGTCGCAAAACAAGGAGGAGGAGGAGGAGGAGGCCACCGTTTCCGCTGGCCTTCGCCCACCGCCAGAGGAGGCAAGGCAAGGAGAGGACGGCCACGGCACTTACACTGGCACACTCACGTTCGAGGAGGGGGTGGAGTTGCCATCGCCCTCGTCGCTCCTCCCCATCTCCGGAGCCGAGTTCGCCGCTTCGGTGCTGCCTCATCTCACGAAGGCCCCCGGCACCACCATAGCGCTCAAGCCCCGACCGTCCGTCGCTCGAGCAAGCGCGGCGGTGAGCATCATCACGCTGGCCATCGTGCTTGGCTGCGCGTTCTTCCTTGGCGACATTCCGTCCATGCAGTACGTCAAGCGGCCAACTTTCTGCTTCGCTGAGCGAGTGAATGCACGTGTCACACTGATCATGTTTTTGCGGACCTGAACAGGGGCAGCGTGTTCGTGCGCCTTCTGGCTTCGAATGAGCCCGAGGCTTGGCTCAACGTCCGCTCCTCATCCGTGTTGGTCCCTTTCTTCACGCTCGAATCTGCCCTGATACTCGTCTCCTTGCTCAGTGACCGTTTTTTGGTTTGCGCTGCTTCCCCCGCGTTGCTGCCCGGCCGGCAGCCGGCCTTAGCTCACGATCATGTTCGTTCGGCCCACACGCAGGGCCCACGGCAGGAGCCTTCGACCACCACCAAAGGGTGGATGCGGTTCTTGTCGCCTCCGGTTTTCGGTCGCGTGTTTGCCGACCTCTCCCTCTTTCTGTTCAGCTTTGTTGTTTCAGTCGACCTGTTCTCCTTCACGTGGCCATGGGTGGCCAGCAGCAGCAGCGTCTAGCAGCCTTGGTGCAAAGGTTGGTTTGTTCATAGGTCGTTTATTATAGTGTCGGTCCCGGTGCACCGGGCGCACCTTTCTTCCATAGTAGAAATACAAGTTTTGCTCATGAGCACCTCGGCAGAGCGGATGTCCTATCTCACCACCACCACCACCCTCCCCTCTCCTCCCCTCCCCTCCCAAGGGGCAGCCCCTGTTCTAGCACGCAGCTCAAACCGCGAGACACATGCCATCATCGACGCGAGGAGAGGATATAAAGATCGATGTCGTCCGCGCAGTAGTCGGCATCGTGCTCCTCCTGCGCGCATGTACAAGAACGCTCGGGTCAGCTGACCGCAGCTGTCAGGTAAGGCGGCAAAAGGCTGCAGGGAAGCATACGCGAGGGATGGTGTGTATGTCAAAGTGCTGGGAGGCGTAGTTGAAGAACTTCTCCTCGGTGCTCCGGTAGCGATGCTCCATGGATATGATGACGCGGCACTCGTCGCCGCAGCAAAGCAGCCGCAGCGAATCCACGAGCAGGTCCCAGGGCGCCATGTCGTACACGCAGTCGGAACAGATGATGAGGTTGATGTCCTTCATTGACGTCGCCTCGCCCCAGTTATACTCCTCAACCGTCACCCGCGCCAGCTGGGGGATGTTCTCGAGGTTGTGTTCCATGTTCTGTCTGATGAGAGGCAGGAGCGGTTTCTGGTCTGTCAGCGTAATGCTGGCTTCCTCTGCATCAAGAAGAAGACCAACAAGAGCAAAAGAGGAGGAGATAAGTCTGGCCGTTGTTTTTGTGAAGTACGGGCGAAGTGCGTGGCACGATCCATACCGAAGAGGACGGCGCAAACCATTCCAAGGAGCCCGTTACCGCTGCCCAGCTCGACCACCTTCTTGGGGTTGAAATTGGTCCGCTCCTTGGCCAGGTATCTGGCCATATAACACCCGCCACGCAGGCGGATACGCGGGTGAGAAGGCCGACGTCGAGCCAAGAGACACGTGCAAATAATCGGGAATGTTTCCGGAGCTTTACAAAAAATATCCTCTATGGGGGAGGAGGCTTGTGTGGGCGCACGGAAGAAGGGAGGAGAGGATACCGAGCGAGAACGATGGCGGTGTCCCACACGGAGGCACCCGTGCCGAGGCCTTTCACTTCGCCAGAAGGTGTCTGGAGTGTGGTAATGGTGGTGCCGTCGAGCTCCATCACATAGGTCGGGTCGCAACCGCGTGCCCGTCGCCAGGCCAGTTGGCGGTGGAGCCGCCTGGCTCGTTCGCTCACGGAGAGAAGGGGCGCCAAAGAAGAAGCTGGCGACATAAACGAAGCCAACTCAACCGGACGAGGAGGAAGAGGGATTGCGAGAGTGGCCATTCTTCAATGAGGAGGAGTTGTAGCAGCTGAAGTGGTGGTAGTAGTAGTAGTCGGGGAGGATAGCTGCGGAACGCAACTGGGGGGAGGGAGGAGAGAGGGAGGCAAAAGATTGGTTGATTAACCGAGGCAGCGCTACCACCGTGGTGCTAAAAGACCAAGGAAGCGGTACCCAAGCCGGTTGTTGAGTGGACGAACAGACAGATGTGAGGTGGGGTGCAGGCGTGTTGTTGCTTGTGTGCTGGGGAGCAGTAAAAATTGGGTGGGGGGGGTAGTGGTGTTTTAAAACACACACCGCACGTTTCGTTACAGCTGTTCCCCCTGGGGCGTTGCCTACACAACAGTGTGCTCCTCTACCGTCGACTGCGTACGCTGGCTGTTTGGCGTGCCTACCATACCCCCGCACAACAGGGAGAATAAAGCAAAAGGAAAAATTAAAAGAAAACCAGTGATCGCAAGCCCTCAAAAAAAGTAGGAGCTCTGCCACCAGAATCCCCACCGCATTAGAAACCAAAAATTAAACACCGCCAGCAGCACGAACAAGCGAAAGAGAGAATGAGGCGTGCTTGTGTGCAGTACACCAACCATCACGGCGCACTTGCGGCGCGCGCCGTCCCACGCGTTCTGGGCTCGTCATCTTCAGTAACGGCCAGCATCCAAGCCACGGTAACCACATCCCCATCCAATTGGCAGATCCTGCTCCTAGATGTTTTCGCACCGCCGCACGTCGGCAGCATTCAAATTCTTAGAAAACTGACGCAAACCTGCTGCGTGAAAATAACACTCATCTCCCGAATGAATGCAGCGCTTGATGCGCCCCCTCGAGATTCGATCTCTGCGTATGTATGCTGTCGGGCGCTACTCCAGACAGAGATTGCCGACCAACTTCGGTGTCCTCTTCGTTCCCCAGCAAGAGGGTACCCTAACTTTCCCCATGTTCGTTTGTGAGCAAGAAATACCTCTTCCTGCTCCTATATTCCTCCCCCTCCCCCTCCCCCTCCCTCAACTGCTCACGGTCGGGTGTGTAGGTTGGGTGGTGCAGCGATTTGGTAAGTTCAAGGAGGTGCTAGAACCTGGCCTGCGCGTACTCATTCCTTTTGTGGATCGTGTTGCATACCGCCACTCCCTCAAGGTAGGCTCACCACAAAGTGAGAGAGGGGGAAAGGAGAGAAAAAAGAGAGGAGGGGGGGATTGGCTCTGCTTTTCTAACGCCAAGTGGGCGTACTGTGGTGGTGACGTTGGCCTCACACACTCGCGCGCGCGCGCAGATGGTGACGCTCGAAATTCCGAATCAGGTGGGCATCACAAAGGATAACGTGAACATCGAAATCGACGGCATCCTGTACTATCGCATCGTGGACCCCTACAAGGCGTCGTACAACATCGATGATCCCGAGTTCGCCATTCAGCAGCTGGCAATGAGCACCATGCGCGTCGAGGTAGGCAAGCTGGACCTTGAGAAAATCTTTGAGGAGCGCGAGATCATGAACCGCGCCATCGTAAACGAGATCAACAAAAGCGTCGACAGCTGGGGCCTTCACTGTGATAGATACGAAATCCGTATGTCCTCTCCCGGCTCCTTTTCATCCTCTTGATCGTCGGCGTCGGCGTCCAGACGGAAAATGTGCCCTGTGTGCAGTGGAGCTCAATATATTTCTCATGTCTGCAGGCGATATCAAGCCCCCAGTCAAGGCCATGCGCGCCATGGAGTTGCAGATGATCGCCGAAAGACGAAGGAGGCAGAAGGTCATCCGCTCCGAAGGTGAGCTTCCGCTTATGCCATTCAGCGCCATCGTGCATAATCGTCACCCTTGGCGCTGA
This sequence comes from Acanthamoeba sp. SK_2022b, assembly GCA_027943245.1. NCBI lineage: Eukaryota > Discosea > Longamoebia > Acanthamoebidae > Acanthamoeba > Acanthamoeba sp. SK_2022b. The sequence goes on along the minus strand of JANDJZ010000138.1, from coordinate 18,339 downwards.
GTGAGTGATATCCGTAAACCCTGACTGAATATATATTCGGTATGCTCGTTCGTTATCACAGCCGAGAGAACTGCCGTGATTAACCGAGGAGAGGGTCAGCGAACTGCCACCATTCTCGCCGCCGAGGCCAAAAAGCTGGAGAAGCAGCTTTATGCTGAAGGTGGGTACCGCCCGCCTGTGATTAATTTTTTCAATTCCTCACTCTCCCTCTCCCTCACGCTCGCTCTTTCTCGCTCACCTCCCGGGAACGTATTTTTGCCTCAACACAACAGGTGAGGCCAACGCGATCAGGGCCAGAGCTCAGGCCACTGCAGAGGGTCTGGAGAGGGTTGCCAAGGCCTTGCATAACTCCAAAGCGAGCGATGCCGTGTCGCTCGTGATTGCCGAACAGTATGTCAAGGCCTTTGGCGAGCTGGCGCAGAAGGGCAACACTCTCCTTCTGCCCACCAACGCCGGCGACGTCTCCAGTATGGTCGCGCAGGCGCTCACCATTTACCAGGTACGGTTCTATGCTTCTTCACGTTTCACACAAGCCCCCCCCCCCCTCTCATCTTCCCGGGGGCCCTTGCACACCGCCTCATCTTTTGCGCCACCGCCAGAACATCTCGGCGGCCCAACAGGCCAGGAACAGCAGCTCAAGCACTGGCCCAAACGAGACCAAGCTAACCGCCGGTGAGCACGACGACATCACCCGCAGTGAGCAAGAAGACTTGGACATTCCCTTGGCTCCCCAGCAGTGAACAAGCTAGGCAGCTTTTTTTTGTGGCAAACAAACCTGGAAGCTTTATTATCATTATTATTACAAATCGAGCTGCCCAGAAGGAAAGAAGAGGAAAGGGCAGGCACCTGCAAAACACACACCACAGAGAATGGAGTGAGGTGACCGGGAGGTTTGTAGTACAAAAAAAACCACGAACAAAATTAAAAAAATCAGAGCGAAAGACTAGCGCTCATGGTATCTTCACGTTCGAACAAAGATAGGTTTGCTTTCATCATTTTTTTTAAAATAGAAAATATGGATGGGTCTTCATTTGAAATTAAGATTGTGGTACCTTATTGGGTCCGCGTGGTTGCAGCTTTGTTGGCGCCATACTGGCCCTGATTGATTAACGATGATTTTGCTATTAGTACGCTGGGTGTGCGCAGCGAGAGTGGAGGCGGAATGTTGATTAAGGACTGGGGTTAAGTCAGAGCGAAAGACTAAAGCACACGGAACATTCACTGTGATTGTATAAATAGGATACGCTTTCATCACTTTGGCAAAGCAAGTCTAGATAGGATTGTGGACTACAGGAGGCTGGAAGGGCAGAGCACGTACCTGAAACCAAGGGCGATAGAAGAAAAGGAGCAGGCGAGACCGGGCGGAGCGCAAAAAAGCCGACAAATGTCGACAAAAATGCAATCCGGGGCGTGCCAACCTCCAGGATCAGTTGGCCACTTGTGCCCTCCGCTGAGCTCTCGGCCACCTGCGTCGGTGACTGCGAACGACAAATCTCGCTCGCGCCGCAACGTCTTTCTACCAAGCAAGCTTCACCACTCGTGGTTCTTTTGTCTTGAAGGAGAGCCCTCGAGCTCGAGTGGTCTGCGACGCCGACCGTTCTCCGGAGACAACCAACCACAAAGAGGAGAAAAAAAAATTAAGTGTCAAATTTTGCGCTGCGCAAAATCGATAAGCGGGTGGATTAGCTAGTGCGTTGGATCGATTGGAACCGTTGCAGCTGCAGATGGGCGACCAAGGTGGAGGCGGAGACGAGGCACCTAGTGTGGCAGCTGTGGGCGCGGGGCATTTGGACTGGAAAGGGCTACATGAAACAAAGTTGACAAAAGTCTTTGAGACGCTCAACCTGCTGCCGCCAGCCCTCGCCCCGCTGGCCAACGAGTTCGGGGAGGCCCTCGCCGAGTGGGCCACCATGCCGCTCCTCCTGCGTCGCCTGCGTCGAGGCATGGACAAGATGGCCGGCCTCAGCCCCTCCTCGACCGGCCCCTCGGCTCCTGACTCTGAACACGTACCCCCGCCCCTCTCTTCTCTCTCTTTTTTCGAACCCCAAACACCCCCCCCCCAAACCTTCCCGTTAGAAAGGCATCATGATTGGACTCGGAGTTAAAATGGCCTGTTGCAAGGAGACCGAAACCGACTAGCTGTCCCTGTTTCTCTTCACACTGACCTTCCGTCCTTGGCCAACCCAACGGCAACATGGGGTTATTGGGGGCAGGCGCAGAAGCAGAGACGCGAGGTGCTGCTGGCCACGGAAGAGGTGGGCATGATAAGTGAAAAGCTTATTCAAATGCTCCGCGCCATCGACCCCAAGCACTTTCAGTGCGGCAGCGTTCGAAGACGGAAAGGTAAGTCTCTCTTGGTGTGGTTATTGAATCAACGAGTTGGCCCCATCGTGCCCACAGCTGTCTCTGAACGGGCATTCGCGAACCAATCGAGTTGTTGATTCGCCTAATGGGCATTCTGCAGACGTGCAGCTCTTGATAGACTCTCTCTACCGGATGCTCAAATTCTTGTATCTTCGATGGCTCAGCGAGCTTAGTGGCTATCGCGACTATTGCCAACATAGGGCACTGCGACAAATGGAACAGGAGGAAGGTGGCTCCCCATCCGCCCTCGCGCTCGGTGAATAACGCGCTCTCACGGGGCGCTGTTCTCTCTTTGTGCCGCACAGTCACAGGGGAGCCGGGCGTGGGCGACGAGGAGGATAAGTCCTATTCTGATGACGACGAAGAGATTGCCTCAACCGAAAGCCACCACGACAGCGAGCAGTGGAGAGAGCTTGAGGAGGTAGAAGGCAATGTGAGCGATCTGATTGCCACGGTTTCGCCCGAGGCCGCCGCCTTTTGGGCCACTGCCTTCAAGGAGGTAGCCATCCTCATGTTCTCTAACCCTCCGAGCCCTCGTACCCTGATCGCGCGCGGCCTTCTCACGTCCCATCTCCTATCTCGCAGCCTCTCAAATTCATGGTTTCGTGGGAGGACTTCTTTCAGGCGATAACGGCCCATCTGGGGTACTCTCCCTCGCAAGCTGAAACGGACCACCTGGCCACGGTGCTTGGTACACCGCGCTGTGCCCAGCCTTCGTGCTTCCTTCGCGAAGATCTGAATCTCTCTCTCTCTCTCTCTGTGTGTGGTGTGTTGGGTAGATCCGGCTCGGTCGGAGATGGTGAGTGTAATCAGATTTCGGGATTTCCTGAAGGGGTAAGCAGCCTGCAGCACAGGAGCCCCCTCCTCCCCGCCCTGTGGTGTCCTTCGATGCGCTAATCCTTCCCCTTACAGGTTCTCTCCTTTCCCTGAGTGTTTGACCAAGGTAACTCCTGCCTTTCATAGCTTATTGAAACGGTCGGCTCCTAACATGATCTCTTTGTTAGTTCGCCGACCTGGTCTCGAAAGAGTACACGCCACCTTTCTTTCTTTCTTTACCCGTTGGCTTCTTATTCATGTAATGTGTGTGTGTGTGTGTGTGGTGTGTGTGTGTGTGTGTGTGTGTGTGTGTGTGTGTGTGTGGTGTGAAAGGTGGTACCACGGATACACATCTCACTACGAGGCAGAGCGCCTCCTCGAGGGAGAACCACCGGGGACCTTTCTGGTGCGTCATATTAACCTGCTTCCGGGCTCTCTCGCCATTGCGCTCACCCACTCAGCGGGTACGTGTTCATCTCGACGCAAGAGATTGCTGGCCATGGCGCTCATAAGCGAAATGCCTGTCCTTCTCTTTAGGAGCACCGTCCACTATCCTGCACATTATGCTCCACAACTACGAGGAAGCTGCGGCCCGCCAGAAGAAGCTCAACATCCCTGGAAAAGGCGAGCTTTCTCTGGGCGGGTTTTCGGTTGAACAAGACGGTAAGAGCTGCTTCGCGCGCATGCACCCGCGCACGGGAGCTGATTCCAGGGCTAACTGAGCTTGGCTCCCTGTTATCTTCACTGACCCTGGCCGCGTGATTGTCTCAGGCCAACTGTGGCATTTCAGCAGCGCGCCCGCGCTGGTGAGCTACTTCCAGCGCATTCTAGTTCAGCCCTACGCCTCCCATCTCAACACCGAGCCCTGGTTCTACGCCGACCTCTCTTCCCAGGAGACTATTCGAATGTTGAACAACCAGCCCGGAGGTACGTTGCATGCGCATTGTTCACTAAGCTTGTGGACCTCACGCATCGTGCCCCCAGGCACATTCTTGTTGAGGTTTAGCAGTAGATTGCGGACGTGCCTGGCGATAGCTTATGTTGGCAACGATGGCCAGATACTGCATTCGCTCATCGAAAAGGTAGTGGACAGGACAACAGGGCAGAGTACGTTCCACCTCCATAATCCTCCCATCACATGACTGAGCTGACCTCAAGCGTGAACATGGCCACGCGTGCAGGAGTGTACCGACAGAGGCTCGACCCTGTGCCAGATAATGTTATACAAATTCCGACCTTCCCTTCGGTGAGCGAGTTCATCGAGGCCTATCAGAGTGTGCTGGCGTTTCCCTTCATCGACACGCTCACCGTCGTCCACAACATTGAGGAGGAGGCCAATAAGACAGTTGACGAAGCCGACAAGAAGCTCATGCCCAAGGAGAAGAAAGACGAGGAGCGCTTCCTCTGGCGAAGAAGCAGCGCGCTCCACACAAGGTGAGAGGCCATCCGCGTTGCAACGCTACGCTTGGACATCGGCGTGCTGACACTCGCTGTTGCTTGCAGCAGCGGGTCATTCTCGCCGGGCGGCGGCTCGGGCGTGATGGTGGGTGGGCGGCGAATGACCGAGTCCCGACCTCGTAGCGATTCGGGTCGTGACAAGCGAGTGTTCGGCAGCGACCTCATGACCTCCATGGAGGCCCAGCGTCTGCGAGACTCGTGGCTTGAACTTGACGTACTCTTTCTCATTCTCATTTACGTTGCTCCACTCCTGAGCAACGAAGCAACAGAACTAAGCTTGCGTGCCGGTGGGGGCGGGGCGTTTTTCTGTGCTTGTCATGACATAGATTCCGTTGTTTGCCGATCAGGTGATTCGTTACTTATACATGCACGGTACTCTACTCTTGCCCTCTCTTCGGAGCCCTCTGCGTTGGGGAATGGCGACGAAAAGGTGACTGACAATGTCACGCGTGCTACAAACCCGTAAACCAGTGAGGGAGGAGGGCCTCTTCCGTGTCAATGACTCATCGACAGATGCCAAGCTCCTCATCGAAAAAATCAACCGCGGTTCGTGATGTTCTTAGGCTTTTTTTTTTTTTTTTTTTTTTGCGCGTTAGTTCGAATGTTGACCGAAACCGCGATCATGCCCCTCACATACTCAGGAGTTGAGGTGGACCTGTTTGCGATGAACAAGCCCCATCTGATGGCGATGCTGCTGAAGGCGTATTTGCGTGAGCTTCGCCGACCGCTCATCGTTCCCGAGCTCTTCTCCAAGTTTATCCTCGTCAATGGTACCCCTCACTCTCTCTCTCTCTCTCTCTCGCGCGCGCGCGGCTCTAGACCCGATAGGGGGCTCTCGTCTGCGCTCATACGATTCTCTCGGCTTCCTCGGGACTTAGGAGAGACCCCATTGGAGTACATCGCGGATCTGCTCGCTCAGCTTCCCAAGGATCACATCGCGCTTCTCAAGTGTCTACTCAAGCTTCTACATCGCGTGGCCGCCGAGGAGACTTCGAAAATGAGTGCGCATAACCTGGGTGCGTCTTTCCTCGTCCCCCCCCCAATCACAGCCCCTGAGTTAGTGGCCACTGTTGCAACGGCAACCATGTACGTGCCATGTGAACTCATACCTGGGCCTATTCCCTTCATTTTGCCGCCAGCGGTGTGCATTGGACCGAATATTCTGCGTCTCACTGACAACGTGAGCCTGGAGGCTTCGCTCGAGGCCTCGCATTCTGTGTACGCCGTCTGCGCAATTCTGATCGACAAGGCCTACACATTGTTCCCCGTATGTCTCCTTTCTTTCCCAGCGCTCGAAGCCGGTCCTCTGCTGTGCTCCTAACCCATGCCGGCAATGATCGATGGGTGGTTATTAAAAACAGGAGCTCGAGGAGCTTTCTCTGGAATATATCGAAAATGAGGAGATCGTGTTAATGCCGTCGCGGCGGCAAATCAAGTCAGCTACCATGGAAACCCTTTTCCGCACCATCTACACCTGCCCCAAGGGCCTCATTCCTGCTTCTTGTACCGCCAACTTTCAACACACACACACACACACACACACACACACACACACACACACACACACACACACACACAATCGTGGGTTAGCAGGCTCTGTGCGTTACTGATTGGTAAGCTACCGTGCCCATGGGGCATTGTGGTTGCGCAACAGATGCCAACTACGTGAACGTTTTCCTCCTCACCTACCACTCATGGGCCACGGCCTCCGAACTATTGGACTCGCTGATTCACCTGTATCGCGAGCTCTCAAACCAACCCGACCAAAACAAAGTAGCGCTCATGCGGTGCCTAACCCCTGCCCCCACAGTGTTGGCGCTGCCCCTTAACCTCTGTCCCTGCTGGTTGGTTAACTCCGATTCTGTGTAGCATCTGTGCCTTTCTCAAAAAGTGGACACGGGAGCAATTCCATGAGTTCCAGGACGATCCTCAGCTGCTTGAGGTGAGAGACCTTAACCCTCTCCCCAAACCACCTGCACACTGACCCTTCTTGGCGCACCCGGTGTGGGCCTTTCACACACACACACACACACACACACACACACACACACACACACACACACACACAAGGCCTATGAACAATTCGTATTGGGCAGCAATGACGTCCAAGTGATGCGAACGCTATCGCCCACACTCGCCAAGATGAAGGTACGCTGCCTCGCGCGCATGCTGAGGGTGTGCAACTCAACTTTGACTTTTTTTTTAAGGCTGGGAAGGGAGAAGTGAAGCTCATGTTCAGTGAAGCGACGCCCAAGCCTCGCCTTCCGAGCAAGCGCCCACTGCGGACCGTGCTGCAGGTGTCGCCGCTGGAACTGGCTCGTCAGCTAACGCTGATAGAGTATGACATTTTTGCGCGCATCAAGCCTATCGTACTCCTTTCCCGCTTCAGCACAGAAAGCCAGCATACGCTACACAATGATCGTCACGGAAATAGCTGATCTCTCTTTAACGCGAAACTATCGCACCCACTCCCTCGATTCGATAGGAACTCATCGAGAAGGCATGGATGCAAACTGACAAGGTCAAGCGAGCGCCGAACGTGATGGCGTTGGTCTCGCACTTTAACCAGGTATGCGCGCGCGCGAAGATGTGTGTGGCTCTTAGGGTGAATCAGGACCTTGTTGACGAGTATGTTGGCGCAGGCGGTGCAGTGGTTCATCACGCAGATTGTCAACGAAGAATCGGCGCGCAAGCGAGAGGCGGTCATGGATCAAATCGTCAAGATCGCGCAGGTAAGTGCCCCATAATGGGTAAGACACACAAATCATTGCTGACGTCTAGGTTCGTGACGTCATGTCTTATCATCAGTGCTGCCGAACGCTCAACAACTTTAACGCCGTGCAAGAGATCCTCGCGGCCTTCTCCTCGGCCCCAGTGTCCCGCCTCTTGCAGGCCAAGCGGGTATATATATATTCCCGTCCCACTGTGCCTGCGGTAACCCCGACGGGCGACGTGTGATATTACGTTTGCGCTTACCCGCTTGGCTTTTTCGCGCTTGGCAGACGGTTCAGTCGCCCGAGTTCTTGGAGCTGAAGGACCTTTACTCCATATCCAACAATTTCAGCAAGTACCGCCGAGCCGTTCGCGACGCCAATCCACCGCTGGTACCCTACCTCGGCCGATTCCTCACCGACCTCAACTTCATCGAGGACGCCAACAAGATCAGGATCAACACCAACAATCACGTCAACTTCCGTACGCCACAGCCCAACCCTTGTGATGGACCACAAGCCTATTCGCGCCCCCCCCCCTCTCCCCAAAACTGCGTGCGTGCTTGCTTGCTTGTCGCTTAAGGGACTGACGCCTGGTCGCACTAGGCAAGTGTTATCTCGTCGCAGACGTCATACAAGAACTGCAGAGGTATTCGTGTTGCTCTCCAAACAACAACAGCAGCAACAACAACACCCCTATCTCATACTAAGTACCCGACACACCACACGGCACAGGTACCAACAAACGCCCTACAACCTGACTCCCGTGCCGGTGGTGCGAGACTTCCTGCTCGCGGTCGGCAGCACGCTCTCCGATGACGAAGCGTACCAGCGCTCGCGCCTCGTCCAGCCGCAGAAAGTCACCATTGACTGAGCTTCTCCTTTCCTCTGTTTCGCGTTAAGAGGACTGGTCATTCCTCTTTGGCATCCTGTACCTGCACATATCGCTTCTCTCGTACTATTCTTTCCTCCTGTTTCATTTCGGCGGTAGAAAATGTTGATTGGATCCAATCAATCTTAATTCAATTCAATTCAAGGGGGTAGCAGATCTTTCAACCAATCAAGGGTTACGCATCATCAATGCATTAACGGTTTTCGATGTACATAAAACAACAAAATATGGAGGGAGGGAAGGTAATCGAATCCTCCTTCACTCCGACGATGAGAAGAGGGCGGGACGACGGGGTGCCGCTGCAGCCGCTGGCGACGCGAGGCGCACGGTTCCGTTTCGGCTCACGCCGTTGCTGAACTCCGTATTGGTTCCATCATCGAGTGGCACGGTAGCAATTGCCTCCTTCTCCTCCACTTGGAGCTTCTTTGATGCTCGGTTGCCTCGCGCGGGCTTGGGCTTCAGCACTACCTTTGTGGCTTGGCTCATTGATTTTCTTCTATCTTCTTCTATCTTTTTCGTGCGGTTCGGAGGGGTTATTATATAAGTTGAGTTGGAGTGCACGCGCAGCTGTCTCTCTTGTTGCTCTCTGTTGTATAGAAAAAATCTTCTTTTGGTCCCGTCGTCTTCTTTCTTTTTGTTGGGGTTAACCCTTCGGAGTGTAAACCTTCTACGGCGTCAGAAAACCTACCCGGTGTCGGCATCAAATAGAAATATTTTTGCAAGCTTTTCAGCTTTTGCGGGCCAAAAGCAGCAGTTGGCAAGGGAGGATGCTGCAGCTGATTTCATCCAGAGCGCGGAATGCGGTGTCGAGGGACAAGTTTCGCTTCATCGACGGCGAGCTGGACCTCGATCTTACCTACATAACGGACCGTATTATTGCCATGGCATAACCCCCCTCGCCAAGCTCGTGTTGTGTTAAGTAGACTTGTTTTATTAATACCAAATTGTTTTTTTTGGGGGGGGGGTATCATCCGAAACGTACAGGGTCTGCCGGGTGTCGGTGTTGAGAAGGTGTGGCGAAATGAACTGGAAGGTGCGGCGTGGAGGGGTTGGTGTTTTTTCCGCTTGTTTGTTTGGAGGCTGTGCTGACCACCGCGCCGCCGACCCTTCCGTGCAGACGTGGCCCGCTTTTTTCAGAAGTATCATCCAGATCATTTCATCGTCATCAACCTCAGCGGCGAGGTCTACGACTACTCCAAGTTCCAGTACCGTATCAAGGTGCCCCTTTCTTCTTCTACTTTTTCCACTCAATTGCCAACAAAGATTAGCACTCTTCTGCTTTTTGCCTCATCGTTGTGTGTGTGTGTGTGTGTGTGTGTGTGTGTGTGTGTGTGTGTGTGTGTGTGTGTGTGTGTGGCAGGACTATGGCTACCCCGATCACAGTGCTCTGCCCTTGGAACATCTCTTCCAGATCCTGTCGGTACTCATCTCGCTAGTGTCTGAGTCTGGCAACGCTCTTGTGAGGACAACGTGCTCTGCGTGTAGAAACCGTTCGTTAACTCACTCACACCGCTCACACATGCAGGCCATGAAGTACTACCTCGACGAGGACCCGAGTAACATAGTTGCCGTACATTGCTTGGCTGGTACGCCTGGTCTCAACCACATCACATCTGCTCTGCTCTGCTCTGCTGAAGCACCAGATGTTGGTTCCTCCGGGGTGGCCAGGTCGCGGCAGGACGGGAACAGTCATAAGTTCCTTCTTGTTGCACATAGGTCTCTTCAACGACGCTACAGAGGCTCTCCGCTACTTTGCTAATACACGATCGTCCAAGGGTTCGTTGTTGGTGGTCATTTGTGGTCAGACCCTCTCCCTCGATTCTGTCTCATGGCGCATGTCACCAGGGGAGGGAGTGATTACTCCCTCGCAGCTCCGCTACGTGAGCTATTACAACGACATTCTTCAAGGTGCGCCGTATTCTTGCTTGTTTGCGAGCGTGCGTGCGTGCGTGCGCGCGCGCTGTGTGGTCTAACCGATCAATCAGGCAGGAAGCCTGACCCACGAGGCAAAGAGAAGAAGCTTCTCCTGGAGCAAATTATTATGGAGCCCTGTCCGGTCATTCCAGGCACCGAAGAAAAGAGCATAGAGGGCGGGTGGACGCCCGTCGTGCAAATCTGCACTCTTGCCGGTAATGCGTTATTTGTTTGCAGAGGGACGGTGCGTGGCGAGCTACGGCTCATTCTGTTTGCTACTATAGGGATGACACCGGAGGAGTGCCTCTATTCGTCGAACAGCTCGTTCGCAACTTCTTTCAACACACGTGACCACCCCCAATCCATCATCAGCACCGGTAAGATACACCACTCACTGGTTATGCTAGCGGCAATAAAATAAAATAAAATAAAATAAAATAAAATAAAATAAAATAAAATAAAATAAAATAAAATAAAAAGTACCAACCCAACCCAACCCAACCCAAACGATAGCACTAACGCATGTTGGCTTTCCATTTCTTAAGAGCCCACGGGGTGTGTGGTGCAGGGCGACATTCAGGTAACCTTACACCATCTCGGGCGGTGAGTGCGTACCCCTGATGAAGAGAAATCTCATCCCTGCCGTATGGCGCCACAGATTAAAATGTACCACCGAGCAAAGAATCAAATGGCTTTCATGCGCCTGGTGAAGGACGGCGATTTCAAGAAGGTGGAAAAGCTCTCCCTCGCTCAAAAGTCTCCACTGGTGCGTACGCACATCGCTTCACTCCGCAATGGCGGTCATTTACACGCGCGCGCGCGCAAAGCACAACATGTTGTGCTCACATCATTGTGGGGATCGGGTGCTCGAACGTTTCCCTCCCCCTCCCCAACAACCGTCCTCCAATGATCTGAGGTTGTCTCGTTTGTCTATGTGTGCAGGCTTGTCTCTTCCGCATCAGCTTCCACACTAATTTCGTGGACGAGAAGACGATGACCCTCAAGTTCAAGAAGAGCGAGTTGGATGGCATGTTCTCGGGCCCGTGCCACGTAAAGATGATCCCCGACAATTTCAGAGTGACAATTAAGTTCAAGGAGTACATCGAGTCCTCCTGGGGCGCCACTGCACCCAATACCCAGCCTCCGGCGCCCAGTAGTGGTACGTTACATTCCTGGAGAGGGGCGTGTTGTATAGATGGGAGCAGACCACGGATGCTCACCCCTCTCAGGCAGTGCTCTTTCAGCGCTGCCGCCTGCAGGTCTTATCTACGGCCAGAATCAAAGCGGCCTCCCACAGCAGCCCACATCCTTCTCGCTGCCATCAGCTGCCCCTCCTCCCTTTCCGACTCTCTCATTTCCCATGCCAGCAGAAGCCCCCCTCTCTGGTGGGCCGTTCTACGGCACTCCGCCGCCACAGCAGCCGCAACCAACACACGACGCTGCTGGCTACCCTTCGCAGCAGCAGCTGCCGCCCCCTGGCAGCTATCCGTTTCCTCCAGCACAAGTGCACTACTATGGCCATGGTGGGCCGTCTACACTTCCGCCTCTGCCCTCCGCACCCACTCACCATCCGACGCCACCTGCCACAACACCTGTGCCATACTACTCGACTCATCAGCCACCACCCTTTGGTCCACCAGCCACTTACACTGCAGGCATGCCTCCACAGCAGCCTGCGGCGCTCTCAACGACCCCCTATGACCCCTTTGCTCCTCTCCAGTTCCCTTCCCACTTGGGTAGGTCCTGAATTGCCTTGGTTGGCAAATGAAAATAATTTAACCCTAACAACCAACCAGTGTGCATTTGTCAAACTGGTGGAGGGAAAAGGGCGTGTGGGGACAAACAGAAAATTAGTAAAAAGACATGACAAAAGCACTGCCATGATAACATTGAGTGTAGGCTTTGACAACAAAACAGCTGTTAGAATGACCTATGGTATCACATGCACCTTGCATGTTGGGCATCTGTATATCATTGCACCATGCACACTTTGCCAACCTAGGGGCTGCACTTGTTGTCCTTTATCTGGTGGGATGAAATATCTTGCAGATTTATGAGTGTGCTTGCAGTGCAGAGAAGGTGGATGTGGGATGGCTAAACATGGGTACTTTGCTAGTGATGTTCTTTGGGTTCCGTGCGAATGCTGCATTTTGTAAGATGAAGATGAATTTGGACTGCATTTTGTGAAATAGATGAATAAAATGTTGGTTTTACGCCCTTTAAAGTGCATATTGCAAAATAGAATGTAAAGCACACTGTTGATTTGGCAAACTGAGGCAGCAAGGGTCTATTTTGCAAAACAAACACATCACATTGCGTTGATTTGGCAAAACAAAACAGAACACCATCATTTTGTGAAATGCAGCTACTGTACGGAATGGGGTTTTTAATCAAGCACCTTTACCAAGTAGGCATCCAGCATATCAGGGCACTCCTGAAGGTGAGTGAGTGGCTCCCATGTGTCCTGGGCAGCAGTATAGCCAGCCCAACGTACATGAAACCAGATACCTGCCCTCCCAGTGGTCTGGAGGTGCTCCACGCGATGCGAGATGATGCACTGCACCTCGTAGTGGTCATCCTTGCCATTGCTGCAGCTGTTGCTCTTGCTGCCAGAGAGGTCATCGTTGTCGTTGTAGTACTTGTTGTTATCATCGTCGTCGTTGTTAGGCTCTGGCGAGAGGACTGGCTGCTGCTCCTCCTGCTGCAGCTGCTGCAAGGTGCGCCGAGCTTGCTTGGCCTCCTGACGCTGTGGCCGGCGCTTGTTTTGCTTCTCATGCTCTTGTTGAGGGCGGCTTGATGGTGCTGCCGCTACTCCTGGCAGGGATTCAACCGCTACATCAAGCTGTCCACTGAGAGCACCTGTGGAGGAGGCAGTGGCAGCACTTGTGCTGAGGCGCTCCGCTTTGGAGTGATATACAATGCCCGCCCAACAGGGTAAGGGTGGGGTTAGCAATGCTGGATTTTGCAAAATGAAGGGGTATCTTATTTGGCAAAATGAAATGGGAGTGAGCGCAAGAAAACAGTACCCTGGGCAAACTCTGCTAGCTTGCGCTTTCATGGTGAACGACCTGCACTTACAGCAGATTGCTGTGGTGCTGGCTGATGAGCGGCAAGTAGTGTCTGCCAGGTGGCATCATCGACCGTGGTACGGCGGATCCGGGTGCGAGGCTTGGTTGTCTGGTGATGCTCGGCAGAGGTTGATGCAGCAAAGTCTTCAGCCAGCTGGTTGATGCTCTTGTGGAGTGAAGGGTTCTCATCGAGGTAGAGGCCTTGCACAAGTTGGGATTGTACTCCAATGTTGGACTCGAGGCTGCTGGCGCGGTTGTAGTGAGCTTCCATGACCTGGGGGGCTACGTTCAGGAAGATTCCCAGCTTGCGCATGAACTCATCAAAGGTGCCCTCGTAGCTGATTTCTCCCTTGAAGAAGGCAGTGATGAAGGCTCGTCGGAATGAGAGAGAGGTGAGATGAAGCAAGGGGTGGAACTTGACGGAGACAGCCTGGAGGGCTTTGGAGTATGAGGTGTACTCCATGGGTCGGCCTGCATAGTTGACCCAGAGGCTCAGCAGGTCGACGTCGGTTTTGGTGCCTGTAGAAGAGTCATCTAAGATGAGCAGGGCAGGCCGAACTCGCTTCAGGAAGAACTCGAAGTAGTGTTTCAGATGAGTGCACATGGGCACACGATTGGTCCGCGACCGGGAAACCTTCTCTGCAGCCACGACAGCCATCAGAGATTTGGCATCACAGGTCCAGAGAAGGCGATCCAGACGAATGCCGGCTAAGATCTTGCGCCGCAGGCCACCATTCAGCACCTCTGAGAGTGCTATCAGGTAACGCTGAAAACGCCAGGCAGCTTGGTGGTGCTTTTCCTTTGTAGACTGTAATTTGCAAAATCAATAAGTGTTTTAGTTTGCGAAATGGTGGCGTATGTTCATTTTGCAAAATGAATATAGTGTGGCATGCGGGAATCCATACCTTATCCATAACTGTGAAGCCTTGATTACTTTTGGCATGGGCGGCGTTGTTGGCATCTTTGTCCTTGTCCTTCTTGTCTTGGCCATCGTCACCATCACAGTTGGCATGGTCGTTGTCGTCGTCGTCGTTGTCGTTGTTGTGGTAGTCGTCGTCATCGTCGTCGTCGTCGTCATCGTCGTTGTCGTCATTGTCATCGTTGTCGTTGTTGTTGTTGTTGTTGTTGTCGTCGTTGTCATCGTCATTAAGTAGCTTGAAGGGCTTGGACAGATGGCGCAAACGTTCCACCAGCCAGAGAATGAAGGTTGGCCGCTCAGCACTGTCAAGCATGAGTCCATTTTCAATGAGCTCCTCCTCATTGAAGGCCTCAGCAAGTGATCTCTTGTACTCTCGCTTGCCCTGCTCCGCGAAATTGCGCAGCAGCTTCCGGCACTTGGTGAGCTGTTGCTGCTCGATGTCGCACTGGTCTCGATCCCTGACTGTGTCTAACAAGATCTCGTCCTCGATCCAGCCCAGAACCTTGACAAGGTGGGTGGCCTTGTTCCTCTTGGTCGAACCGCTGACACGCTCGTTCGTCCAGCGAATCCAGCCTCGAACCCGAGCTACACTCCACAGCATGCCCAGCTGCAGGTGCTCATCCAGCAAGCCCTCCATCTGCTTGACAAACTCGAAGTAGTTGCCAAGAGTGGACATCATGTCACTTGTTGTTTGTTGTGTGTGCCGATAAGCTACACGAGCTTGCTCAGCACCAGGAGACTGCAAACATGCACACATGCATGCACGAGTTAATGATTCTTTGTGTAACCTTGTCTATTCCGTATTTTATAAAATAAATATATAGAAATGTGATACGCATTTAGCGAAATGGATTCACATTTTATTTTACAAAATAATCAATGCCAGAGTATTCATTTTGCAAAATTATTACCTTGTCCTGTGCTTTGCGCGCAGCAGCTGCTCTTTGGGCAGTCAGGTGTAGGCTCTTGTCTTGCTGGTTTCGATTGAGGCTGTGGTTGAGGTGCTCAGCTTGAAAGCTCTCAAGTTGTGGAAACAGCAGCACCACTGTTGGCCCAGGAAGGCCATAGAAGTAGCCATCAGGACAAGACTGCAGGAAATCATTCACTGCCTCCATACTGTAGAGCTCGCCAAGCTCCAGGTTGTTCATGGTTACTGCCATGGCGGGCAATCTCTCTCTCTCTCTCTCTCTTCTTTGTCCTCACACACAAAATGGACGAGCACGCATGCTGTGTGGGCGAAGCAATTCTTAGAAGAAATTTTATCTTTCAGTGCAAAATCGCAGCCAATACATTTTCGGGGTTGCCATATTTCCTTTATTTTATGAAACGAAGCAGGAAAACACCTATTTCCTTCTGGCCAGGGGGGGCGTCTTGCAAAATCCAGAGGCGCGGCAAGTTAATCTTCTCACTTCGCCAACGCTCAAGCACACAAACAAACAACAAACAACAACATGCCACGCGTCCAGAAAGGATCCACTGCCAGCAAGAAGGCGAAATCGGCAGCAAAGAAATCTTCGTCGTCCTCATCTTCATCATCCTTGCCATCCTTGTCATCCTCATCATCTCCAGTGTCGTCCTCATCCTCATCATCGTCATCTGCCACTACCGTGCAAGCAAGGCTGTATGAGTCAGTACTTGAACGTATGTCCCCCCCCCACCGGGTCATAATGTTCAACTTTCTGTGTGTGTGTTTATTTTGCCAAATCAATCTACCAACTTCCATGTTTGTGCGTGTGCCTTGTACTCGTTAGGGTGGAACCGCTTTTCGCCAGCCCAGATGGCCAAATCGACGGGGCCACAACTGCTTGGTGCTCTACGCATGCTTCTTCCAGACGAGTATGCGGACAAGCCAGCAACGGCGTTCAAGCCCAAGGACAGGCCAGCCCTGCGCCAACGGCTGCAGGAAGTTCTTGCTGCAGCACAGGCGACTGACGATGGTGGTGAGCAAGAGGTACAGCAGGCCACCAAGGCTGCAGAGCTGGAGGAGCACAAGGCGCGCGAAACGGCTGCAGCAGAGGCGCAGAAGGCGCGCGAGACGGATGCGCATGCCGAGAAAACAAGCAAGGCGGCCAAGGCGGCTGAAGAGGCGCAGAAAGCTCGCAAGGCTGCAGAGGCCGAGAAGGAGCCCAGCGATGACGACGTTGCAGAGGTGCAACCTGCACGCCAAGTCAGGCAGCACGATTGTGGCCCCAAGGTATGCATGTGTGTTGGGTGTGAAGTGAGTTGTGTGTGTCGTGTGCACATGTGCGACTAACCCTACAATTATGTCCACAAGGCTGCTGTGGAGGCCAAGAAGAAGGCACACAAGGCTGCCAAGGCTGCAGAGGCCAAGAAGGAGCCCAGCGATGATGACGTTGCAGAGGTGCAACCTGCACGCCAAGTCAGGCAGCACGATCGTGGCCCCAAGGTATGCATGTGTGTTGGGTGTGAAGTGAGTTGTGTGTGTCGTGTGCACATGTGCGACTAACCCTACAATTATGTCCACAAGGCTGCTGTGGAGGCCAAGAAGAAGGCACACAAGGCTGCCAAGGCTGCGGCAGAGGCGCAGGATGCGCACGAGTCCGACGAAGCTGAGACTGAGCCCAGCGACGACGACATTGTGGAGAAACCTGCACGCAGAGTCAGGCAGCGTGATCGTGGCCCTGACAAAACAAAGGTATGTGAGGAAGCCAAGCTTGGTGTGTGTTAATGTGTGCATGCAGGCATGCATGGATGCATTGTGTGTGTGTGTGTGTGTGTGTGTGTGTGTGTGTGTGTGTGTGTGTGTGTGTGTGTGTGTGTGTGTGTGTGTGTGTGTGTGTGTGTGTGTGTAGTGTGCACATGTACTAACATACAAATAATTATGCTGTATTGTGTTATATGGTACATACAGATTGCTGAGCATGTTCAACGCCATGCAAACGTGGTCATGGAACTGAACAAAGCCTTGCTGGAGGAGCTGACGACGCTCCGCCAGCAGCAAGGAGACGAACTCGGTGAAAAGGAGCTTAAAAAGGTATGTGCAAAATGATGGTATTGCAAAATGAATATCAGTCCATTTTACAAAATGGCATTGTCTTCCATATTGCAAATGGAAACTAACACACATGTTCATTTTGCAATATACAGCTGTTTGAGCCATCCTTGGCGGCCCTTATCCACAGATTCCAGCAACTGGTTCACAGGCTACCTGGCTCACCATTCAACATCAAAGCGTCCAACACCGAGTATGCTGATGACTGGTCATACTGGCTTCGCTGGTTTGTAATGAACCAGCCGCTGGGGCGGAACCCAAGTCAACGCAAAGATGACGATCTAATTGCAACTGCACTCGTTCGCACCAACATGGGTGCATTAAGTGTACATAGTTATTCCACCATTGCATTGATTAATTCTCGTGAGTGCATATGTGTGTGTGTGTGTGTGTGTGTGTGTGTGTGTGTGTGTGTGTGTGTGTGTGTGTGTGTGTCATGCGTGCGTGCATGCACACCCACCTCATATGTTTTCTTTGTGGTGCAGATCATGGCAAATGAGCGCCATGCACTGGCAGTGGCCACGCCAGCTGTTCTTCTTGCTCCACAACTGTGTGGCAGTGGCATGAGCCTACAAGCGCAGGCAGCACGCTTCTACGACATCCATGTGCGGCAGACGAAGTGCGACAAGGACGATGCGTTCCAGGCTGTCATGGAGGGTTAGGGTTAGGGTTAGGGTTAGGGTTAGGGTTAGGGTTAGGGTTAGGGTTAGGGTTTAGGGTTAGGGTTAGGGTTAGGGTTAGGGTTAGGGTTAGGGTTAGGGTTAGGGTTAGGGTTAGGGTTAGGGTTAGGGTTAGGGTTAGGGTTAGGGTTAGGGGTTAGGGTTAGGGTTAGGGTTAGGGTTAGGGTTAGGGTTAGGGTTAGGGTTAGGGTTAGGGTTAGGGTTAGGGTTAGGGTTAGGGTTAGGGTTAGGGTTAGGGTTTAGGGGTTAGGGTTAGGGTTAGGGTTAGGGTTAGGGTTAGGGTTAGGGTTAGGGTTAGGGTTAGGGTTAGGGTTAGGGTTAGGGGTTAGGGTTAGGGTTAGGGTTAGGGTTAGGGTTAGGGTTAGGGTTAGGGTTAGGGTTAGGGTTAGGGTTAGGGTTAGGGTTAGGGTTAGGGTTAGGGTTAGGTTGGGGTTAGGGTTAGGGTTAGGTTAGGGTTAGGTTAGGGTTAGGGTTAGGGTTAGGGTTAGGTTAGGGTTAGGGTTA
>JANDJZ010001379.1:0-10385 GCA_027943245.1 Acanthamoeba sp. SK_2022b | reverse complement strand
ACCCAACATCACAACAACACCGCCCAACATCACAACACCACACCACCACCCCACCACACCACCACAACACCCAACATCACAACACCACCACCACCAACCACACCACCACAACCCACCAACAACACCCAACATCACACCAGCACCACCACCACACCACAACACCACTCAACATCACAACGCCACCCACCACACCACCACAACACCACCAACACCCAACATCACAACAACCTTGTGGGCAAAAGGATGCCCACGTTGCCACCTTCCATCCCAGGGCAACAGAGATACAGATGATGCTATGCTGTTGGGTTGAAAACAGCCCGCCTCTGCTGGCTGTGGGGATGGAGGGTGGTGCACAGTGTTCCTTCCTCTCTGATAACCGAGCTTACCCCAAGTGGGAATGCTGATTACCATAGTGGTTTGGAACACTCTGTGTTAATGTATACTGTGAGCAGAGCTGTTGTCAGCAGTGCTCAGATCGAAAATCAGGTCTGAGTAGGCCTCAGGTACTGCACATGACACGTAGTGGTGCCTGGCGCACTTCCAGCTTGAAGATCGTGTCTGGGTGGACGCCTGCCTCAAGGCCTGTCATGATGCCAGTCTTGTGGAAGGTCTTGGGAGAGAAGACTTACGCATTGAGACTGGCTTCTTCAGTGATGTTGCAAAGTATCTTGGCATAGTCGCTAGGCTTCAGCTGGTTGCATGGGGAATTGAGTGAGAATAGCAGCCTGCAAGAATGAACACCTGCTCTGAGGTGTGCTGTCCTTGCCTTCCAGTCTGAGAAGGCCTGAACTGGGCAGCACACAGGGTCTGATGGTGTTGCCCTCGCCAAAATGGTTGTTCTTGAAGCCAACAACTGGAATGATGAGTTGGGAGTTGGAGGAGGCGTGGGCTACCTGGTTGAAGAACAGCAAAGCTGCAGCAGACACTTGAAACACTCCCAGCAGGCAGAGCAGCACTAGCAGCTTAGCTTGCAGCTGGCGTCTGGTTGGTCAGTTGCCCCAGCATTGGAACTGGAGGTGGAGCTTGCTAATGTTGAAAGTGGGGCTGGATGTGATTGGGCACTTGGTTCTAGACCTGATGAGGCCCTTGCACAAGTGAGTGATGAGGGGGTCTTTAGTTGGGGAGAGCCCAAGAGGCTTGTACATGGCGGCAATGGCTGCAAGAAGAGAGTTGATGGAGGAGGATGGCTGCTGGGAAGATCTAGTGGCTGCCTCCACAAAGCTGGCAGTGGCTGCTACTGCACAGTGCTCCAGATGTGGAAATGACCAGCCCTGCTGGTGGCAGAAGTCCAAGAAACGCAGTAGGTTGGCTTGGTGGCGCCAAGTAGAGGGAGCTAGGGCTGCTGAGAGAGCGCTGATCGCACCCAGTGACCAGCTGTCTGTGTGCTGCCCAGAGATCTGGCAGGCTACCCATAACCACTGCTTGTTCCTGCATGGCTCTGGTAGCGCACCATTCAGTGTGACAAAGCTGTCTGCTGAGTTTGGGATGGGCACTGGCTCGTTGATGATAAGGTTGAGCAGGTCTGCCCACCATTGGCAGCCTTGCCAGACAGGAATGATGATGGTTGCTGTGGTGCCTTGGCGGCGCACCAGGCCCAGCACACTGAGGATGAGGGCGATGGGTGGGGTCACCCAGTTGTAGTCCTTGGACCACCACCAGAGCAGAGCGTCTGTGGCCTCTGCGCCTGGCTTGATGAACCTGCTGTTGAACCTGGGGAGGAGCGTGTTTGTGGCTGTTGTGAAGTGATCCATGGTGTGTGGGCCCCACTTGGCCTCTAGCTGTTTGAAAAGCTGGACGCTGTTAGCTGTTTCCCAGTGGAAGATCTTGGACACAACCTTGTTGAGGTTGGGGCTCCTCCCACTGAGCTTGTTCTGGTAGGGCTGTTAATTCGGTTCAGGCCAAACCGGTTCAGGCCAAACCGAACCAGTTCAAAAACGAACTGGTTCTGGAGGAATGCCAAGAATGGCCCCATTTAAAAATCATTAAAAATCAGTAACTTCGGGCAATGGAACACGGCTTTGGTTGGTTCTGTGGGTGGCCACAGCAGATGCGGTTTCTGATCTGGGCCATCATGAGCCAGCTTACATGTAGAGAAAGAGAGGATATCCAACTCAACCCTGTTGTGGCAAAAGGTGCCACTCAATTGGCAATGTGGTTACCAGTACATAAAGAATGATCTTTTCTACTCCTACCAGTATATATGTATATTTTTTTTCCATGATCTAAAGGTGCATGGCCACCAGTACATAAAGAATAGAGAAGTTGCTGTCACTGACTTGAAGAAGAGGAAGCAGGAGCAAATGAGCCAAAGTCAGAGTTGGCATGCACAAGCATAAGGGTGGAGGTGGTGGTAGGAGACGTAGAGCAGCGCCTCTGAGAGACCACCCACCCTGCTGTAGAGAATGCACGCTCTGATGCAACAGAGGTTGCAAGAAGAGTGAAGAAGTGGCGAGCAGCAGAGGCAAGAAGGGGGTACTGGTGCTGATGAAGTCTCCACCAGATCAGAGGGGTGCGTAGGATATGCTGTGCTTGGGTTGCTCCTGCATGCCCATCTGCATGGATGCCCTCATAAGCTGCCAGCTCCTGGTCTAGGGTGGAGAGTGTTGTGGCTGCAGGCAGTCCAGAAGGACCAAACAGCTCAGCATAGCTGTCACACTCAGGTGTGGCAACACTGTCTGACAGAACAGCATTGCCACCACCTACATAAAACCAATCAGATAAAAGGAGTAAGTCAAAATATAGATACAAGAAACAACAGGCAGCATTACCTGAGTATGCACCTGAGTGGCAATGGCCTCACCCTTGGCCTGGGCACGAAGTACTGGATCCTTGATGAAGGAGAAGCTCTTGAACTGTGGATGAAGAAATGAAGCAGCAGAGTAGAGCAGTCAAGTCTGCCTGGAGATGGTGCTCCAGCAGAAGATGGTGTGGGCATGAAGAAGATGCTGGAGGTTGCTGATGGGGGAGAGTGGGGGCTGAAGTAGATCTGCGGCACTGGTTCTGTGCATCAGTTCGTTGACTGCTGTGATGTTGATGGATGGAGCAAGGTTGTCCAGGTCGAAATTGGTTGGTGGAGCAGGTGGAGGAAGAGCCAGGTTGGTGTTGCTGAGACGATTGAAGATTGGCCACATGAAGGCTGCAGTAGGATCGGTCTCTGAAGAGAGGACAGTAGTTGCGCTGGCAAAGACCTGGAGGCAAGCACATACCTCCTTGAGCTCCTGCCACTCACTGGAAGACAGTTGAAGCCCTTGATGCTTGGGGAACTTGATGAAGTAGAGGGAGATGGGTGGATGGAGCTCCACCACTCTCTGGGCCATGTTGAATGAGGCACTCCACCTGGTGGGACAGTCTGCAATCACCTTGAGGTCCTTGAACTTGTGCTCCACAATGATTGCTTGTAGCTCCCGAGATGCCTTAGCAGATCCCTGTCTCCCTTGCAGTTAGAATCAGTTCAATAAGCTAAAAATGAAGGCAAAACAAACCTGGAAGTGCTTCGCTATCTTCTTGACCTTGAGAAGGAGGCTCCTGATGTGCTCCTCACTCTTCAGTGCCTTGCAGACAATCAGATCAATCATGTGTGTGGCACAGTGGGCCCAAGGATAGTGAAGACGCCTCTCAACAGTGGCCCTGATGTTGGCTGCACCATCTGTTGTAAATAGGCCTATCTGCTGGCGCTGAACCCCCCAATCCTTCCATTTGACATGTAAGTGCAATGGATATAGACACATAAGAATGATATACATACCCTGAGGATGGAGTGGATGCGCCCTGCAAGGTAGTCAGCAGTTTCTGACTCCTTTGAATGGGAGAAGCCAAGCATGAAGCGTCTCCACCTCCAATCATCAGTGATAGCATGTGCTATCACAACAATGAAGTGCTGGCGAGATTTGGCTAACCAGCCATCACTAAACCAGAGTTAGAAACACATGATCATCAATAAAGATGAAGAAAAGTACCTGTTTACACTGAGGGTCTTGTATGATGACAGTTCAGCATGGAGAGGAGCTTCTAGCTTCTCACACATCACCTTGAGTGTGTTCTCTAGAGTCTGCTGGCAAGGTGCAGCAAAGCCCATGTAGTTGGAGAACTCACAGAAGGTGGTGGAGTCCACTATGTGGAAAGCTAGTGCATTCTGGACCTAGTTGGAACAGTGAACAGCAATACTTAGATCATTCATTCACTCACTCATTTATTTATCTGTCATTACTCTCTTACATACCACAACTTTGGCCCAGAGCTCCCTTGCATGAGCTTGATCAATAACCTTGGGCTCATTGAAGTTGAGGTTGTGCTGCCTCTCAAGATGGGCCTTGAAGGTGGAGTTCCCAGATTTCTTTGCAAAGAGAAAAGAACAGATCTTGCACATACCCCTTCCCTCTTTTGTCTCTTCAATATGCTCCCAAACTGGGCTTGTCCTTGTCCACCCTCCCTCCTTCTTCCTCTTCTTCTTGCTGCAAGCGGTCTCCTCCTCAACTATCTCCATCTTCCTCTTTCACTCAACAAGCAAAGCAAGTAACGATTTTTTTTTCCTTTATTTGGCAGAGATTCTTGCCATTCCAGCCAAACTGGTTAAAACCAGTTAACCAGAAAAACCAAACCAGTTAACCGAATTAACAGCCCTAGGTGACATTGTTGGATTGGAACAGAACAGCCTTGTGAGTGAGGTGGCAACTGAAGGCCTTGCACATGTGCCACACTGCACAAAGCTCCAGCTTGTTGATGTGGTGAGGTCTGCTGCTCCACCACTGAGGTAAGCATTGCACATGATGAAATCACTCCCCATCCAGACAGGGACATGTCAGTGTTGATGACCATGTCTGACAGTCTCTTCACTGCTACACTCCCATCCCAGATGTGGAGACTGTTGTGCCACTCCAAGAGATCCTGGGCTGCCTCTTCCAAGAGGAGTACTTGGCTGGACCATGATTCCTTGCTTGCAATCACCTGAAACATGTTGTGGAGAAGGAGGGGTGCTAGGAGAATGGCTCTGGATAGGGAGGTGCACAGGCCCACTACTGCTGCCAGGTGGCAGACTGGAATTGTACCACTGGTCTCTGCGTTGTGCAAGAGGTGACTGATGTCCCTCTTGACAGCCCTGATCTTGGCTGCTGGAACATGGAATGTTGGCGTGCTCCTCATGTTGAGAATCAGGCTGAGGAATTCTTGCTGTTGAGAGGGCTCTAGTGAAGATTTGCTGGTGTTGATTGACCAGCCCAGGTTGGCAAGAACACAGTCTCTGCTTGCTAGAGTCTCTGAGGCGCCTAGGATGATTAATTTGGCCATGTGGGCCAGGAGGCGCACACCCTTGCTGTGAAGGAAGTGAACTGTTCTGTGCATAAAGTGGGTGAATGGCCATGGTGAGATGCTGAGGCCAAATGGCAAGACTTGGTAGGCGTAGTGTCTGCCCTCCCATTGAAGGCAAGGAGGTGCTGCTGGGATGGGTTCATTGGAAGAATCTGTCCTTGAAGTCAATGGTGACTGCCCAGTCACCCAGCTATGCTAAGGCCACAAGCTTGGGGAGGCTCTCAAACTTGAACTTGGGAGTGTGCATGAATGAGTTAAGAAAACGAAGATCAACAATCAGGCGCTTTGAGCCTTACTTCTTGGGGACTGCGCCAATCAGGGAGAGAAGCGCCTTCTTGTGAGGGAGGAGAGGCCAGATCGCCATGATGGTGAGGAGGTGAGATTTCCTCCCACATGAAGGCATGCTGGAGATTGTCCAGCTTGAAGTTTTGCAGTCTGATCAATGGTGGGGAGCTGTACAGGGGAATGTGGAACCCCTTGCTGGCCCAGCACAAGCGTGTCTTCAACACTCCTGCATTGCGCCACTGGATCAGCCACATCTGTAATGCGTGCACCATGCTCTGGGGAGCGGCTTTGCCCTGAAGATGGGCTAGATGGGTTGGGGAGGGCCTGCACCAAGCTTGGCCCTGCACTTGGTGAGATGCTTGGGCTTGGCGGCATTGCCCAAAGGTGGAGCTGGAGAGCTGCTGCTTGAGGTAGGCCTGGCCAGGGTCTGAGCTAGAGGCACAGCAAAGAGTGAGCTGTGCAAGGCAGGGCTCCCAGGTGGGGAACGCCACCAAAGTGGAGGTGAACTAATTGGCACTGGCACTATCGCCCATGCCACAGCTCTCAGATTTGTTGGGTTTGTGGAAAGAATATTGCATGGCTTCAACTGCTGCCTAATGCCACCAACCTGGAAGGCCCACCAGGTCTTAAAGTTCTCCCCCATCAAGCCTTTGAAGAAGATGTACCTTCTGGCATTGAGGAGGCCCCACATTGCAAAGAGAGTGGCGAAGACCACCACACTGAACTTGGTGTAGGCCTCCAGGTGAGCCTTGATCCCCAAAATGGCTGCCCTTAAGACCACCTTGTTGGACTTGTAGGTGTCTTGGAGAAGCTTCACTGCAGCGGCATCCTCGTTGGAGAAGTTGCAGCCATCATTCAGCAGGAACTTGGTGAGGCCACACAAAGCGTTTGGCATCCTCCAAAAGATCCTCAAGATCGTCAGCAAAAACATTGAGATTGAAGTCATCAGACAGATTGGAATCCTCTGTTGAAGGCCTGTCAGCTGCGCTCTGGGCAGCAGGCAACGACAACAATGCAAGAGTGGAAGAAGAGGAAGGAGCAGCAGGTTGACACTCCTTCCCTTTCAAGCTTGAATTGCCTGGAATCTCCTTGGATGGGTTTTGCCCAAAGTGTCGGCGGCCTTGTCAATGAGAAGGCGCTCCAATTTTTAGCGCCTAGCTAACAAGGACTTGGACTCCTCTCCTGACGACATGCTTGACTGATCACACAGCGAGTCCACACAATGGACAGTACAGCAGAGATGCAGGAAAAAGAAGACTGAAGTCCAAGGTTGTGTTATTAACTTCTTATTTATTTCGTTTTTCTGAAATCAATAAATAAAAGGTTAACACAGAGTGTTCCAAACCACTCTGGTAATCAGCATTACCACTTGGGGTAAACTCCTGTTGGTATGACTCCAAGCAAGCAAGAGAACATCACCACAACACCACGACCCAACATCACACCACCACCACCACAGCGCACTACAACACCACAACAACACCACCACAACACCACACTACACCACACTACACCACCACACCACAACACCACCACACCACCACACCACCACCCCACATAATCACAACATCAATAACACAACCACACCACATAACCACAGCATCACCACAATACCACAACATCACCAGAACTTGACCACAACATCACCACAACACCACAACAGCACCACCACAACTCAACCAAAACTTCACACCACAACACCACAATCACCACAATCACCACAACATTATTTACTCTACAACTTCACCACAACACCACAACACCACCATCATCACCACACTTACACCACACCATCATGGCAATACCACCACAACAACGCCACACCTGACAAGCTAGTCAGCCACCACCCGACCACCACCTGATTCTGATATAGGCAGCATACCAAGGCTGGACAGGACCTAAACACCTCTCCTGCGCCATCAGCAAGTCCAAAGCCATGGTCACACTCTCATTCTCTCTCTTCTACCTCTCTATTATGTCCCCTGATCCCACCATAGGCTCTTTACCAATTTTATTCAAATTTCTAATAGACTAAAAATTTTATGTTGTGTACTGTCATATCAGGAAGAACATCACCCCATATCACCACTGTATTACTACTGTATCAACTCTATCACCACAAATCATAACTATACTCTATACCCACAACATGCCCACAACACCCCCTACATGACCCATCACCACACCACCACATCACAAACCACAACCACCACACCACAACACCACCACACCACCACACCACCACAACACCACAACACCACAACACCACATCACCACAACACCACCGCAATACCGCCACAACATCACCACACCACAATGTCACCACAATACCATCACAACACCAGCACAACACCACCATATCACCATCCCATCTCAACACCATCACAACTGCACCACAAAAACACCACCTCAACCTCATCACAGCATCTCCACTGCATCACCACAACATCACAACAGCATCACAACCTTACCACCAAAACATCACAACATCACCACAAAACCACAAAAACACAACACCAACATCACACCACCTTAACAACAACATCACACCACAACACCCCCACAACATCACTACATCACCACACCATCACCACACCATATCACAAACCACAACCACAACACCACCACCACCCCACCATTACCACAACATAACACAAACATCAACACCACAAACATCAACACCTCACCAAAATCACACCACCACACCATCACCACAACACCACTGCAACATCACCACCACCACAAAACCACCACAACATCACCACACCCAACCTCTGGCGAAGACTTTTTTCACATGGAGTTTATTTATAACATCAGGGTTACTGGGCTATGAATATTGTGGTGGTTTTGATGGTGATGTGGTGATGTGGTGGTGTTGTTGTGGTGTTTTGGTTGTGCTGTGGTGATATTGTGGTGTGGTAGTGTTGTGATGATGTGATGATGTGGTTGTGTGATGTTGTAGTGTGGTGGTGCTGGGGTGGTGGTGATGATATGGTGATGTTATGGTGCTGATGCTGTTGTGGTGATGTGGTGTTCTTGTGGTTATGTTGTGGTGGTGTTGTGGTGTTGTGGTGTTGGTGTGATTGTGTGGTTTTGGGTGTTGTGTTTAAGGTGCTGTGTTGATGTTTTGGGTTGTGGTAGTGCAGTTGTGGTGATGTAATGGTGGTGAAGTTGCAGTGGTGTTGTGGGGTTGTTGTGGGGTTGTTGTGGTGCTGTTTCTGGTGTGGTTGTGTGTGGTGGTTGTGGGGTTGTTGTGGTGCTGTCTTTGGTGTGGTTGTGTGCTGTTAGTGTTGTGCTGTGGTGTGGTGGTTTTGTTGTGGTGTTGTGGTTATGTTGTGGTGATGGTGTTGTGGTGGTGTTGTAGTGGTGGTCATCCCAGCAGGGGTGTAGTTGTTTTATCCAGACAGGGTGCAGCCCTAAGAGTGGGGTCTGCTAGAAGGTTTTCACCTGGCACCCTGTGTCCTAATCAAACATTTACATATTCTAGATTCCACTTTACACTGACGTCACTTTTTTTCTGAACACACTGTTTTCAGGAATTTTAATTTTGAGTGCACATCATGCCCAAAGCCAAGACCTACTCAGACGATCATTGCACCTTTGAATTTCCTCCAGGGGCACATGGTCTCTCTGGTTCCCCAATAATGATGTCTGGGAATCCCACACAATCTTACAGCACAGCTTAGTACTGGGGCTTTCATAACAGTGTGGTGCAAAGGAGAGTACCCATTCAAAGCCACCCCACAGGCTGTTGTGCTCTCTGTGGATGAGGGTGTAGTTGAGCTGGGCCAAACCATCCTCGGCAAAGTGGTGGTTTCCCATAGAGAAGTGCTTCATCCATTCATTGTTCTATGGAGGTAAACTGTGAGTGGCCACCCACTCCAGGTTAAGCTCAATCAGAAGAGTACCCATCTGCGGTTGAGACGATCACATGGCCTGTCTGCACTTTTGTGGGGCTGAGAAACAAATAAACCATTCCTTGCTGGCGGTCGCGCAGGGGCTCCAACTGCAAACACTGGTGAGTTGGATGGACACACCATCATCATAATCACAATAAAACAGGGCAGGGCAGCATACACACGAGGCTGGTGCGTCTCCAGAGGTCGTCATCTTCTGAGCTGAGGCCATGCATCCTCAGTACTTTTTGTTGATGCAAAGGGGAGGGGCACGCACCCCCATCCATAATAGTTGTTGCTAAACCCATTAACGGCTTCAAAGGATTCCTTTCGGAACATGGTGGCCACACCCATGAACGAATCGTATGGTCTGGAGGAGAGGAAAGATCGATGACATCCACTGGAGGGTTCGCTAAAATGTTGGATCGGGGTAGGCAGCATACAGTTGCCAGCCAAACTTTTCCACCTCCGAGCCTAAATGAGTGGGGGTCTTGAATGGGGGGTATCTTACGTCAACAAAGCTCAGACGGCCTGACCTATCCAGAACGGGGCATAAGCGCGATGCTAGCACCTGTGGGTGGGGGTTTGGGGGGGGTGGGGTGGATGAAGGTCTGGAAGAAAAGAATAAAAACCCACCTTGAACGATGAAATGCGGGAAGGGAGTCGATGTCGAAGAGAGCAAGGTAATCACACTTGCTCTTGAGCTGGTCGAAGGCCACGTTAAAGGCCATGCCTGCAGTGTGGGTGTGTGGGTGTGTGGGTGTGTGGGTGTGTGGGTGTGGGTGTGGGTGTGGGTGTGGGTGTGTGTGTCGTCATGCGCGTAAAGAGGTCTGACGTCCTGCGGGGCTGGGCATGTGAACCTCTGTTGAAGAGCTTATCACCAAGCTTCTGTTCCGACAG
>JANDJZ010001371.1:0-16523 GCA_027943245.1 Acanthamoeba sp. SK_2022b | reverse complement strand
CCCGGCGCCAGCTGGCGGACGCTCGTCACGTCGACCTGCTCGGCGCCGGGCACGTCCCGATGATCGACGAGCCGGACGCGATCGTCCGGCTCGTCGAGGAGACGACCGCCCGGGCCTAGCCGCGGCGGCCGTCACCGGTCACGGCACGTAGTTGAACGTGTCCGGGTCCGGGCCGGTGCGGTGGCCCTTGTCGAGCCCGGCGATCGCGGCCACGTCGGCCTCGTCCAGCTCGAAGTCGAACAGCGCGAAGTTCTCCTCGACGCGCGAGCGGGTGACCGACTTGGGGAAGACGATGTCGCCGCGCTGGATCGCCCACCGCAGGGTCACCTGCGCCGGCGTGCGGCCGACCTTGCGGGCGATCTCGGTGATCGTCGGGTCGTCCAGCACCTGGCCCTGCGCGATGGGCGACCAGGCCTCGGTGGCGATGCCCTTCTCGCGGTCGTAGGCGCGGATCGTCTCGTTGGTCAGGTACGGGTGCACCTCGACCTGGTTCACCGCGGGCACGATCTCGGC
Organism: Acanthamoeba sp. SK_2022b; assembly: GCA_027943245.1. NCBI lineage: Eukaryota > Discosea > Longamoebia > Acanthamoebidae > Acanthamoeba > Acanthamoeba sp. SK_2022b. Next base: position 16,010 of record JANDJZ010001371.1, on the reverse strand, counting down.
GGACTCCAGGACGCGGTCCAGGTGCGCGGGCTGGAAGTTCGAGACGCCGATCGCGCGGACGTTGCCGGACGCGGCGATCTCCTCCATGGCCTTCCAGGTGTCGACGTAGTCGACGTCGATGCCCGGCAGCGGCCAGTGCACGAGGAACAGGTCGACGTACGTGCCGCCGAGCTTGTCGAGCGTCTCGTCGAACGAGCGCAGCGCGTCGTCGCGACGGTGGTTGTTGTTGTTGAGCTTGCTGGTGACGAAGACGTCCTCACGGGCCAGGCCGGAGGCCTTGAGCGCCTCGCCGACGCCGGCCTCGTTGCCGTACATCTGGGCCGTGTCGACGTGGCGGTAGCCGACCTCGAACGCGGTCAGCACCGCGTCCTTCGTCTCGTCCGGATCGACCTGGAAGACGCCGAAGCCCAGCTGCGGGATCTCGACGCCGTTGTTGAGAGTGATGGTGGGAACGGTCATGGCCCCACCATAGAACCGTTCGCAAATACCCGCGCGTGCAACCAGTTGGCGCAGACGTTGCGCGTCAGTCCACGCGATGGATGCCCAGGTCGGTGCGACCGGGCAGCAGGTCGGCCCGCAGGGCCCGGTCGTGGCCGTAGTCGCCGTCGCGCAGGCACCGGAACGACCGGGCGGGCTCGGTCTCGACCGTCTCCAGCCGGGCCCGCAGCCGCTGCACCTCGCGGTCGACGCCGGCCGCCTCGAGGGCGTCGGCGTCGGGCACCACGTGGAGGTCGAGCGTCTCGATGCCGACGTACCAGAGCACCCCGTGGGTGATCGGGAACAGCAGCGACTCGAGGTCCCCGCTGACGCCGCGCGGCCCGATCGAGCGCTCGTCCTCGCCCGCGGTGACGACGACCAGGGCCCGGCGTCCGGCCAGGCCGCCGTCCCCGTACCGCCGGGGCAGGCCCGTCCCGGGATCGGTGTCGCCGAAGGCGAACCCGCTGGTCAGCACGCGGTCGAACCAGCCCTTCAGGATCGCCGGCGGGCCGTACCACCACAGCGGGAACTGCAGCACGAGCAGCTCCGCGGCGGCCAGCTTCGCCTGCTCCGCGCGGACGTCGGCGGGCTGCTGCCCGGCCGCGTACGCCTCGCCGGCCAGCACCGCGAGGTTGCCGGGCCGGTCGGCCAGGTCGCCGAGGTCGCGGTCGCCGAGCACGGGGTCGAAGCCCTGCGCGTTCAGGTCGGACGTCGTCACGTCGTAGCGGCGCGACAGGGCCGCGACGCCCTCGCGGAAGAGCCGGCCGTTGAACGACCCGGGCCGGGGGTGGGCGTGGACCCAGAGCGCGGAGCCGGGGGTGGGCGGGTGCTCGATCGTCATCCGCGGCCCCCGTCCGCCGGGGTCGCCACGGCCACGACGACCGTGGTGAGCGCCTCACGGGCCCGCGTCGCGGTGATCCGGCCGGCGAGGGCCGCGCGCGCCAGGGCGTCGCCCGCACCGAGGATGGCGTGGAGCGCGCCGGCGTCGACCGGTCCGGCGATCGCCTCCAGGGCGGAGCGGCACATCCGCAGGTACGCGTCCTCGGCCTCCTGGCGCAGCGTGCGCAGCGAGGACGAGCCGGCCAGCGCGGCGACGACCTCGGCCAGCTCCGCTCCCTCGGCGAGGCAGCAGTCGACGTAGGCGCCGGCGACGAGGCTCGCCACCACCGGGAGCCGCGGCTCGGCACCGTCGAGCGCCGCCGCCAGGGCGGCACGCTGCCGTGCCTCGAAGTCGCGGTACAGCTCGGCCAGGACGCCCGCCCGGTCGCCGAAGTGGTCGTACACCAACGGCTTCGTCACGCCGGCGCGCTCGGCGATCCGGCCGAGCGAGAGCTCGTCCGTCCCCTCCTCGCGGATGAGGTCGCGGGCCGCCGCCAGGAGCTGCGCGTGCCGGTCCTGGCGCGACAGGCGTCGCCGCGGGGACCGGTGGGTCGCGTCGGTCATGCTTCCTCCTGCAGCCGTCGGGTTACTTCCAGTAACTTACCATCGGTAACAATGAGGTGGAAGGCGTCCGCCGGGCATTCTTCGCGGCTCCGCGACGTTGCAGGGGACGTGGACGTCCTCGACAGCGTGGTCATCGGTGCCGGTCAGGCCGGGCTGTCCGCGTCGTTCCACCTGCGCCGGCTCGGCATCGAGCACGTGGTGCTGGACGCCGACGCGGCCCCCGGCGGCGCGTGGCAGCACCGCTGGGCGTCGCTGACGATGCGCGACGTGCACGGCGTGGCCGACCTGCCGGGCATGGCCCGCACCGACGGCGACCTCGCGGCCCGCGCGAACCGCGCCGTCCCCGCGTACTTCGCCGCCTACGAGCGCGGGTTCGACCTGCCGGTCGTGCGGCCGGTGCGCGTGGACCGGGTCGAGCGTGACGGCGACCTGCTCCTCGTGACCACCGGTGACCGGGCGTGGCGGACCCGCACCCTCGTCAACGCGACCGGCACCTGGACGAAGCCGTTCTGGCCGCACTACCCCGGCATGGAGACGTTCGCGGGCGAGCAGCTGCACACCGCCCAGTACCCGGGCGCCGAGCACTTCCGCGGCGTGCGGACCCTCGTGGTCGGCGGCGGGCTCTCGGCCGTCCAGCACCTCGGCGAGCTCGCGCTGGTCACCGACACGCTGTGGGTGACGCGGCGCGAGCCGGTCTGGCGCACCGACGAGTTCACCCCCGAGGCCGGGCACGACGCCGTCGCACTCGTCGAGGAGCGCGTCCGCCAGGGCCTGCCGCCGCAGAGCGTCGTGAGCGTGACCGGCCTGATGCTGCGCGAGCAGGAGCGCGAGGCCGAGCGCCGCGGCGCCTACGCCGACCGGCGTGACGTGTTCGAGCGGCTCGAGCCCGGCGGCGCGCGCTGGGCCGACGGCACGTTCGAGCCGGCCGGCGCGATCCTGTGGGCGACCGGCTTCCGGCCGGCCGTCGGGCACCTCGCGCCGCTGCGCCTGCGCAGCGAGCACGGCGGCATCCGGCTCGACGGCACCACCGCCGTGGCCGACCCGCGGGTGCAGCTCGTCGGCTACGGGCCGTCGGCGTCCACGATCGGGGCCAACCGCGCGGGCCGCACCGCCGCCCTCGGCGTCCGCCGTGCCCTGCGGGAGACGCCCGCCTCCTCCCCCGCTCCCTGAGCCGGTCGACGGGAGCGGGACGCGCTCAGCCGGCGCTGGGCAGGTGCCGGGCCAGGAACGCCCGGGTGCGCTCGTCGGTCGGCGCCGTGAACATCCGCTCCGGCGTCCCCTGCTCGACGACCCGTCCGTCGGCCAGCAGGACGACGCGGTCGGCCACCTCGCGGCAGAAGTCCATCTCGTGCGTGGCCATGACGATCGTCTGCCCGGACGCCGCCAGGTCGCGGACCACCTGCAGCACCTCGGCCACGAGCATGGGGTCGAGCGCGCTGGTGACCTCGTCGAGCAGCAGCAGCTCGGGGTCCATCGCCATGGCCCGGACCAGCGCCACACGCTGCTGCTGGCCACCGGACAGCGCGTCGGGGTGGGCGGACGCCTTGTCGGCCAGGCCGACGCGCTCGAGCAGCTCGCGGGCGCGCGCCTCGCTCTCGCGGCGTCCGCGGCCGAGGACCTTGCGCTGGCCGAGGGTGACGTTCTGCAGCACCGACAGGTGCGGGAAGAGGTTGTAGGCCTGGAAGACGACGCCGATGCGACGGCGCACGGCGTCCAGGTCGAGCGCGGGGTCGGTCAGCTCGGTGTCCCCGAGCCAGACGTCGCCGTCGTCGGGCACCTCGAGCAGGTCCAGGCAGCGCAGCAGCGTCGACTTGCCCGAGCCCGAGGCGCCGATGAGGCAGACGACCTCGCCGCGCGCGACCTCCAGGTCGACGTCGTCCAGCACGACCTTGTCGCCGAACGTCTTGCGCAGACCGTGCACGCGCAGCATCAGGCCCCCGCCTCCCGTCGCATCTGGCGGATCATGAAGAAGTCGGTCACGCGGGTGACGGCCACCGTGGTCACGACGAAGAACAGCGCGGCGACGCACAGGGACGTGAAGTTGAACGTCTCGGCCTGGTAGACCGTCGCGGCGCGCAGGCCCTCGACCAGCCCGATGGTCGACAGCAGGGCGGTGTCCTTCTGCAGCGAGACGAAGTCGTTGACCAGCGGCGGGGTCACGCGGCGCAGCGCCTGCGGGAGGATGACGTGGCGCAGGGTCCCGCCGTACGACAGGCCCAGGGCGCGGCCGCTGGCCCACTGCGTCGGGTGGACGGCCAGGATGCCGGCGCGCACGACCTCGGCGACGTAGGCCCCGTAGCTGAGCGTCAGCGCGATCGCGCCGAGCCAGAACAGGCTGGTCGGCACCCCGGCCAGGCCCAGGGCGGGGAAGCCGAAGCCGACGAGCAGCACCACCAGGATGGTGGGGATGCTGCGGAACAGGTCGGTGTAGACCGTGGCCAGGATCTTGAACGGCGCCATGAACGGCGCCGGGACGACCCGCACGACGGCGACGAGCACCGCCACGACGAGCACGAGCACCTCGACCACGAGGAACATCCGGACGTTCAGCCAGAACGCGTCGCGCACGAGCGGGAGGCTGGCGCGGGCGTGGTCCGCGTCGAAGTACGTCCGCTGCACCCGGTCCCAGCCGGGCGAGGCGACGACGGCGGCGGCCAGTCCCCCGAGGACCACCACCGTCGACAGCACGCCCGCGAGCGCCCGGCGCCGGGTGCGACGCCGGCGGAAGGCGTCGCGCTCGGCCTGCCGGGCGCTCGGGACGTGCGGGGCGGAGGTCACTTCAGGACGGGCGCGTTCGCCGACTCGGCGAGCCAGGTCTGCTCGAGCTCGGCCAGCGTGCCGTCCTCGCGCAGCCCCTCGACGGCGTCGTCGACGCAGGGGGTCAGCTTGCTGCCCTTCTCCAGCAGCAGGCCGAACGCCTCGGTGGCGTCGCCCTCGACCTGGAACTGGCCGGCGATGACCGAGCCGTCGATCTCGGCGGCGGTCAGGTAGAACGCGCTGGGCAGGTCGGCCACGATGCCGTCGACCTGGCCGTTGCGCAGCGCCTCGGCGGCCTTGGTCGTGTCGTCGTAGACCCGCGGCTCCTTCGCGCCCTCGATCTGGCCGATGGCCTTGAGCGACGTCGTGCCGATCTGGGCGCCGAGCTGGGCGTCGGCCAGGTCGGCCAGGCTCTTCGCGCCGGCGAACTCGGAGTCCTCCAGCACGATGACCGCCTGCGCGGCCTCGTAGTACGGCGCGCTGAAGTCGACGGCCTGCTTGCGCTCGTCGGTGATCGAGATCTGGTTGATGTCGACGTCGAACGCCTTGTCGCCGGGCTGGTAGGCCGTGTTGAACGGCACCTTCGTCCAGACGACCTGGTCCTTGCCGAAGCCGAGCCGGTCGGCGACCGCGTACGCGACCGCGCTCTCGAAGCCCTGGCCGTTGGACGGGTCGTTGTCGGCGAACCACGGGTCGTAGGCCGGGTCGTCGGTGGCGACGGTGAACGTGCCCTTCTTCACCGTGGGCAGCGCGTCCACCGAGCAGGTGGCGTCGGCCGAGGACGACGCGCTGGTCTCCTCCTCGGCGGGGGCGCACGCCGTGGCGAGCAGCAGGGCGGAGGCGGCGAGGACGCCGCCGAGGGAACGGGGGAGGGACGTCATGGCCGTCATCGTAGGGGCGCGTCCCGGGTCGTGGACGGGCGTCCCAGGGATCGGCCGCGGCGTGCGACCGAGGTCACGCCCGGGCCGGACGCTCGCTCGCGCGGCCTAGAGTGCCCGCGTGAACCCGGTCGCGCCCCGCCCCGCCCGCTCCCGCCTCGTGCCGATGCGCCCGCGCGACCCGCGCGAGCCGGCCCGCACCGCGAGCGAGCTGGAGCTGTTCTTCGACCTCGTCTTCGTGGTGGCGGTCAGCGTCGCCGCCGTGCAGCTGCACCACGCGCTCTCCGAGGGGCACGTCGCCGAGGGCGTCGTCAGCTACCTCATGGTGTTCTTCTCGATCTGGTGGGCCTGGATGAACTTCACCTGGTTCGCCACCGCCTTCGACACCGACGACTGGCTCTACCGCGTGCTCACGCTCGTGCAGATGGCCGGCGTGCTCGTGCTGGCCGCCGGGGTCGCGGACACGTTCGGCGAGCAGCGCGACTACACCGTCGTCACGTTCGGCTACGTCGTCATGCGCGTCGCCCTCGTCGCCCAGTGGCTGCGAGCCGCGCACGGCGACGCGTCCCTGCGCCGCACGACGCTCGCGTACGCCGCGGGCATCACCGCCGTCCAGGTGCTCTGGCTGCTGCGGCTGGCGCTGCCCGAGTCGGTGGCCACCGCGTCCTTCCTCGTCCTCGTCGCGGCCGAGCTCGCGGTGCCCGTGCTGGCCGAGCGGGTCGGACCCACGCCGTGGCACCCGCACCACGTGGCCGAGCGGTACGGCCTGTTCACCCTCATCGTGCTGGGCGAGAGCGTGCTGGCCTCGGCCAACGCGTTCATCGACGCGCTCGACGACAGCGCCGCGCTCGTCCCGCTGGTCACCACGGCCGTGCTGGCCTTCGTCGTCACTGCCGGGCTGTGGTGGACGTACTTCTGGGCGCCGCACCACCGCACGATCGACGGCGGCGGCGCCCTGCGGTACGGCTACGCGCACTACCTCGTGTTCGCCGCGGCCGGCGCGTTCTCGGCCGGCGTCGAGGTCGAGATCGACGCGCTGAGCGAGCACGGCGAGCTGTCGCAGGCGGCGGCCGCGTGGACGGTCTCGGTGCCGGTGGCCGTGTTCGTGCTCGGCATCTGGGCCATCGCGCTGCGCCCGGCGGGCGACCGGCTGGTCAACGTGGCGGTGCCGCTCGCCGCGCTGCTGGTGCTGGGCGACGCGTTCGTGCCGGTGCCGCTGCTCGTCACCGCCGTGGTGATGGCGGCCGTCGTGCTCGTCCTCGTGCGCCGGCCGGCTCCCGCCTGAGCGTCGGCTGCAACCCCTTGCACGTGCAACTCGTTGCATAGTAGGTTCTCGGGCCATGGCCCTGGAGCACGCGATCCTCGTCTCCCTCGCCGAGCGGTCGGCCACCGGCTACGACCTGGCGCGGCGCTTCGACGCGTCCATCGGGCACTTCTGGCGAGCCACCCACCAGCAGATCTACAAGGTGCTCGCCCGCATGCAGGAGCAGGGCTGGGTGGACGTCGAGCAGGTCGCGCAGGCCGGGCGCCCCGACCGCAAGGTCCACCGCATCACCGACGCCGGACGCGCCGAGCTGCGCCGCTGGTCGGCCGAGCCGATCGGCCCCGAGGTCGTCCGCAGCAGCTTCGCCGTCGCGCTGCGCGGCCTGCCGAACGTCGACGCCGACGCCCTGGTCGCGCACGTCCGGGCCCGCCGCGACCAGCACGCCGCGACGCTCGAGGCCTACGAGAAGGACATGGCGCGCACGTTCCCCGACCCCGACGCGCTCGACGACGCGGCGCTCGGGCCCTACCTCGTGCTGCGCGGCGGCATCCTCACCGAGGCCGCCGGGCTTCAGTGGTGCGAGGAGACGCTCGCCCGCCTGGAGGCGCGATGAGCGAGCGCCAGCGAGCGATCAGTCGAGGCCGACCACGAGTCGCGCCTTCGCTCTACCGTGCCTCTCCTCGAGCGGAGGCGCGATGACCCAGGGCCGCGCGGACGCCCACGACGAGCACGCCGACGCCGATCGAGAACGCGGTGACGATGAGCACCGCGTGCACCCAGAAGAAGGCGGTCGGGTCGCTCGACCAGTGCTCGCCCGCCCACGCCCGGTCGTCGTCCGCGATCGCCTTGGCGAAGCGCGGCCAGATGACCATGTTGAACAGCCCGGCCAGCACCAGGAACCACGCCGACGTCCTCGAGATCACGCCCCCAGTATGAGGAGCCACGCATGACGACCAGCCACCCGCACCTGCTCAGCCCGATCACCATCGGCGCCACCACGCTGCGCAACCGCGTGATCATGGGCTCGATGCACGTCGGCCTGGAGGACAAGGCCAAGCACCTGCCGGACCTGGCCGCCTACTTCGCCGAGCGGGCCAAGGGCGGCGTCGCCCTGTCGGTGACCGGCGGCTTCGCCCCCACGTGGCGCGGCTGGCTGCTGCCGTTCGGCTCGCAGATGACGACCCGCCGGCACGCCGACGCCCACCGGGTCGTCACCGACGCCGTCCACGAGCACGACGGGAAGATCGCGCTGCAGCTGCTGCACGCCGGTCGCTACGGCTACAGCCCGTTCAAGAAGACGGTCTCGGACGTCCGCAGCCCCATCACCCCGTTCAAGAACCACCCGATGAGCAGCCGCGAGGTCGACCGCACCGCCACGCAGTTCGCCAAGGCCGCCGCGCTCGCCCTGCGCGGCGGCTACGACGGCGTCGAGGTCATGGGCTCCGAGGGCTACCTGATCAACCAGTTCCTGGCCGCGCGCACCAACACCCGCACCGACGCCTGGGGCGGCACCGCGGAGAAGCGGATGCGGTTCCCGGTCGAGGTCGTGCGGCGCACCCGCGAGCTGCTCGGCGACGACGCGTTCATCATGTACCGGCTGAGCCTGCTCGACCTGGTCGACGACGCGCAGAGCTGGGACGAGACCGTCGAGCTCGCGCACCGGCTCGAGGAGGCCGGCGTCTCGGTGTTCAACACCGGCATCGGCTGGCACGAGGCACGCATCCCCACGATCGTCACGTCCGTCCCGCGGGCCGCGTTCAGCTGGGTGACCGGGAAGCTGCGGGCCGAGGTGGGCGTGCCCGTCGTCGCGTCCAACCGGATCAACGACCCCGACGTGGCCGAGCGGATCCTGGCCGACGGCGAGGCCGACCTCGTCTCGATGGCCCGGCCGCTGCTGGCCGACCCGGACTTCGTCCGCAAGACCGCGGAGGGCCGCACGGACGAGATCAACACGTGCATCGCCTGCAACCAGGCCTGCCTGGACCACACGTTCAGCAACCAGCGCGCGTCCTGCCTGGTGAACCCGCGGGCGGGGCACGAGCGCGAGCTCGTGCTGCTGCCGACGCGCCGGGCCAGGACGATCGCGGTCGTGGGCGGCGGACCGGCCGGTCTCGCGGCGGCGACCGAGCTCGCCGGCCGGGGCCACACGGTCGAGCTGTTCGAGGCGGCCGAGGAGCTGGGCGGGCAGTTCCGCCTCGCCATGCGCATCCCGGGCAAGGAGGAGTTCGCCGAGACGCTGCGCTACTACGCGCGCCGCCTCGAGGTCACGGGCGTGAAGGTGCACCTCGGCCGCCGGGTCGAGGCGGCCGACCTGACCGGCTTCGACGAGGTGGTCGTGGCCACCGGCGTCGAGCCGCGGCTGCCCGACCTGCCCGGCGTCGACCACCCGAAGGTCGTCTCGTACGCCGACGTCGTGGCCGGACGCGTCGAGGCGGGCCGGAAGGTGGCCGTCATGGGTGCCGGCGGCATCGGCTTCGACGTCGCCGAGCTGCTGCTGCACGAGCCCGGCGAGTCGCTCGAGCACTGGATGGCTTGCTGGGGCGTCACCGACCCGGCCCTCGAGCGCGGCGGCCTGACGACCAAGGTGCGCGAGACGCCGAGGCGTGAGGTCGTCCTGCTGCAGCGCAAGACCACCCCGCACGGCGCGGGCCTGGGCAAGACGTCCGGATGGGTGCACCGCACGACGCTGCGCGACTCGGGCGTGGAGTTCGTCGGCGGCGTCCGGTACGACCGCGTGGACGACGCGGGGCTGCACGTCACGATCGGCGCCGACGGCGACGCGCCCGAGTCACGCGTGCTCGACGTCGACACGGTCGTCCTGTGCACCGGGCAGGAGTCGGTGCGTGACCTCGTCGACCCGCTGACCGCGGCCGGCGTCGTCACCCACGTCATCGGCGGCGCCGAGGTGGCGGCCGAGCTGGACGCGAAGCGGGCGATCCGGCAGGCCACCGAGCTCGCCGCGCGGCTGTAGCCGCCGGGGTGTCCCCGCGCCGCCCTAGGCTGCGGGCATGGAGGAGCGGGTGGTGCCGTCGCGGGCCGAACGGGTCGTGGCCTGGACGCTGTACGCCGTCCTCGTCGCCGTCGTCGCCGGCTGCGCCGCGCTCACCCTCGTGCTCGCCGCGGCCGGCTGCACGTCGTGGGACGGCTCCGGCACCGACCTGTGCCCCGGGCGCGGCGCCGAGGCGTCCGTGGCGGTCTACCTCGGCGTCCTCGGCCTGCTGCTCGTCGCCACGGCCGTCGCGGTCGCCCGCTCGAACCGGCGCGAGGGCAGCGCGGCGCGGTGGCCGACCCTGGCCCTGTTCGTCGCGCTGGCGGCGAGCGGCCTGACGCTGTGGGCGGTGGTCCCGTGAGCACGCGCGTGGTGCTGCTGCGGGCGGTCAACGTCGGCGGCGCCCAGCTCCCCATGGCCGACCTGCGGGCGATGGCCGCCGACCTCGGGGCGTCCGACCCACGCACCTACATCGCCAGCGGCAACCTGGTCGCCGACGTCCCGGGCGACCCGGACGCGTTCGACCGCGCCCTCGAGCAGGCCGTCCAGGAGCGGTTCGGCTTCTTCCGCGAGGTCATCAGCCGCACCCCCGACGAGGTGCGCGCCGCGCTGGACGCCCACCCGTTCGAGGTGCTGGAGCCGAAGTTCTCGTACGTCTCGTTCCTGCTGCGCGCGCCCGACCCGGAGTCGATCGCCGCCGCCGAGGCGGTCGAGACCGGAGACGACCGCTGGCAGGTGATCGGCCGCGAGCTGCACCTGCGCTACGCGAACGGCGCCGGACGTCCCCAGCTCGACGACAAGAAGCTCGGCCGCGCCCTCGCCGTCCCCGGCACGGCGCGCAACCTGCGCACGGTGGCCAAGCTCGTCGAGCTGGCGTCGTAGGGCACCGTCCCGGCGCCCGCCGCGGTGGTGGAGGATGACCGCGCGACGACCGCGCCCACCCGACCACCTCGAAGGAGCAGTGCGTGTTCCGTGAGGTCCCGGTGCTCCCGGTGGTGGTCCCCCTCGCGCTCGCGGTGCTGGCGGTGCTGCTGCGGAACCTGCGCCGGCGCGGACTGCTGACGTCGCCGCGGGTCGCGGTGGCCGTCGCCCTGTGCGTCTACGCCGCCGGCGTCGTCGCCAACACCGTGTTCCCGGTCTACCTGGACAAGCCGCACGAGGCCGTGTGGCGGCTGTACCTCGACCCGTTCGCCCCGTACGACGTGGCCGACGCGGTCATGAACGTCGCGGTGTTCGTCCCGGTCGGCGTGCTCGTGCCGCTGGTGCGTCCGCGGTCCCCGTGGTGGGGCACGGCGGCGGTGGCCGCCGGGTTCAGCCTGGTGATCGAGCTGGCCCAGTACCTCACCGGCAACCTGCTCGGCGGAGGCCACGTGGCCGACGTCCACGACCTGTTCTTCAACGTCGTCGGTGGCCTCCTCGGCCTCGGCCTGCTGACCGCCGCCGGCCGGGTGCCCGTGCTCGGACGCCTGGTCGACCGCTTCCGCTGGCGGTGAACCGGCCCGCGACGGGGCCGTCCTGCGCCAGGATGGGCGCATGACGTCCCCCTCCCCCGTCCACGTCGCGATCGTCGTCTTCGACGAGGTCGAGGTGCTCGACTGCTGCGGTCCGTTCGAGGTGTTCTCCGTCGCCAACCGCGTCGCCGCCGGGCGCGGCGAGGCCGAGCCGTTCGTCGTGCGGATGGTCGCGGCCGACCGCGAGGTCGTGGCCCGCGGCGGGCTCGTGCTGCGGGCCCACGCCACCGTCGACGAGGACCCGCCCGTGGACGTCCTGGTCGTCTCCGGCGGCGTCACCGACGAGGTCGAGAAGGACGTCCGCGTGACCGGGTGGATCTCCGGTCTGCGTCCGCGGCTGACGACGTCGGTGTGCACCGGCGCGTTCGTGCTGGCCGAGGCCGGCGTGCTCACCGATCAGAGCGCCACCACCCACTGGGAGGACCAGGCCGCGCTCGCCGAGCGCTGGCCCGCGCTCACCGTGCTCGCCGACCGACGGTGGGTGCGCGACGGCGACGTGCTGACGTCCGGGGGCATCTCGGCGGGCATCGACATGGCCCTGCACCTCGTCGAGGTGGTCGCCGGACGCGCGCTGGCCGAGGCCACGGCCCGGCAGATGGAGTACCGCTGGAACGACGACCCCGCCGCCTGACCGTCCGCGCCGGCTCCGCGCGCCGCTCCGCGCGCGAGCGGTGAGCGCGTGAGTGGCGAGGGGCGAGAGCGTGAGCGGTGAGTCAGCAACCTCATCAGACACCTATTCAGTTGCCACCTCACCGCTCACCCAAGCGAGGGGTTGCCAGCTCACCGCTCCCCGAGCCTGAGTCGGCGGGTGCCGCTGGTGCGCCGACCTACGCTGGAGAGGTGAGCATCGAAGCCGTCGCGGACGTCCTGTCCGACAAGACCTGGCTGGTGCTGACGGGGGCGGGCGTCTCCACGGACTCGGGCATCCCCGACTACCGCGGCCCGGGCTCCCCGCCGCGCCACCCCATGACCTACCAGGAGTTCATCGCCACCCCCGAGGCACGCCAGCGGTACTGGGCCCGTGCCCACGTCGGCTGGTCGAACATGACCGGCGCGGAGCCCAACGCCACCCACCGGCTGCTCGCCGCGCGCCAGCGGGCCGGCGGGCTCAGCGGGCTCATCACGCAGAACGTCGACGGGCTGCACGAGCGCGCCGGGCACCGCGACGTCGTCGACCTGCACGGCCGCATCGACCGGGTCGTCTGCCTGGACTGCGGCACCCGCTCGCCCCGTCAGCTGCTGCACGAGCGCCTGGTCGCGCTCAATCCCGGCTACGCCGAGCGGTCCGCGGTCATCGCCCCCGACGGCGACGCGCTGCTCGAGGAGACGTCCGGCTTCGTCGTCGCCCCGTGCGAGGTGTGCGGCGGCCGGCTCAAGCCCGACGTCGTCTTCTTCGGCGAGTCGGTGGCCAAGCCGGTCGTCGAGCACTGCTTCGCGCTCACCGAGTCCGCCGAGGTGCTGCTCGTGCTCGGCTCGTCGCTGCAGGTGATGAGCGGCCTGCGGTTCGTGCGCCGCGCCGTGAAGGTCGGCGTCCCGGTCGTCATCGTCAACCGCGGCACGACCCGCGGCGACGACCTGGCCACCGTGAAGCTCGAGGCCGGTGTCGCCGAGACGCTCACCGCGCTGGAGCCGGTCGGCGTCTAGACCCCCAGGTCCGGGGGATGGAGCGGCCCGGCTCGCGCCACTATCCTCGTCGACGACGTCGGACGACCGACGTCGTCTCATCGAGCGTCACCAGGAGTGCCGTACCCGACCCGGGTCCCCGCGTCCGCCCTTCGCGGACGTGTCCAGCAACCCGTCGTGCGCGCACTCCCGACCTCGATCGATCCCTGCTCGACCGCGCACGGCCTCGTCACGGAAGGACGAACCCATGGCGCGTGTCCGCCTCATCCCCGTCACCACCCAGCACCTCACCTGGCTGCTGCACGACCGTCCCGCGCTCGCGCGGGCGCTCGGATCGCCCCTGCCCGAGGGCTGGCCGGAGTTCCCCGAGGCCGTCCCGCACACCCTGCAGGTGCTCACCGACCGTCCCGACGAGGCGGACTGGTGGATGCACCTGTTCGTCGAGGAGCCGACCGGGACGCTCGTCGGCTCCGGCGGGTTCAGCGGGCCGCCGGCCGACGGCGTCGTGGAAATCGGCTACGAGGTCGCACCCGCCCACCGGCGGCGCGGACTGGCCACGGCCGCCGCGAACGCGCTCGTGGCGAAGGCCGCCGCGTCCGGCGCGGTCGAGCGCGTCGTGGCCCACACCCTGGCCGCGGACGTCCGCTCGGCGGGCGTGCTGCGGGCGGCCGGGTTCGCCGAGGCCGAGCGCCTGGTGCACCCCCAGGAGGGTGAGCTCGTCCGCTGGGAGCGCCGGCCCTGAGACGACGGCGGCCGCGTGACGGAGGCTCCGTCACGCGGCCGCCGCGGCCTGGTCGCTCGGCTCAGCCCTGGCGGACCTTCACCGACACCGTCCTGCTCCGCGAGGCGCGGTGCGTCCCGGGGTCGGCCGGCTTGAACACCGCGGCGATCCGGTGGCGCCCGACCGCGAGGCGCGCGGGCAGCGTGAAGCGGGCCCGTCCCTGGCGCAGCGTCACCGTGCGGAGCGCGCGGCGTCCGTCGTAGAACGTCACCGTGCCCCGCGGCCGGCCCGACACCGTCGCCGTGGCCGTGATCCGCGACCGCGACCCGCGCACCTGCGACGTGCGCGACACCGTCAGGGTCGTCCGCGTCGCCCGGGCCGGCGCGCGCAGCACGGTCAGCGTGGCACCCGCCGCGCTCGCCGCGTAGCGGACGTCGGTCGGGACGAAGACGGCGCGCAGGGCGTGCCGGCCCGCGGCCAGTCGAGGCACGGTCAGCACCGCGCGACCGTCCTGCACCACGCTCTGGGCCAGCCTCGTGCTCCCGCGCAGCAGGCTCACCGTGCCGGCCAGCCCGGAGGGGACGGCGACGGTGGCCCGGACCGGCGTCCGGTGGCCGACGGTCACCCGCGCAGCCGAGAGCGTCACCGCGGTGCGGGTCGCGAGCGCCGGCCGGACGGTCAGGGTCGCGGTGCCCGCGCTCGGTGCGTGCACCGAGCCGTCCTGCGGGATGAACTCGCCGCGGATGGTGCGCACGCCGGCCGGGAGCGTCCGCGGCAGCTGGGTCGTCGCCCGTCCCTCCCTGACCGGGGCGGTGGCGACCCGGGTGGTGCGGTCGTAGAAGTCGACGCGGCCGGCCGCGCCGGTGGTCAGCAGGGCCGTCACCTGCACGGGCTCGGGCTGGCCGTACGCCTGCTCGGAGGCGTTCAGCCGCACCCGGGTGCGGGTCACGACCGGCCCCGCCACGTCCGGGGCGACCGGTCCGAGACCGGTCAGGAGCCCGGTGCGGGCGTCGACGGACGCCGCCGCGCGGACGACCTGTCCCTCGTTGGTCAGCGTGGTGGCGGCGTACACCGGACCGCTCCACCCGAGCTGGTCGTGGTCGACGACGAACCGGACGTCCCGCCCGTAGCGGACGATGCGGGCCGTGCCGGCGGGCAGCGCCGTGGACTGGCCCTGGTCGTCGAACCGCGTGCCGCGGATGGTCGCGATGGAGCCGGCCTGGTCGACGTACAGCCGGACCGCGACGCGCGCGCCCTGCTCGACGGTCGCGTCGGGCGCCAGGACGGTGTCGAAGGCGACCGGCGTCGAGGACGCCACGTTCTCGGTCTCCACGTCGACCTGGACCCGCTCGGGCGTCGCGTCGACCAGCAGGGAGACGACGTCCAGGTCGGTGTCGTCGACGCTCGCCAACGGGTTGCCCAGGTCGACGGTCTGGGCCGCCGCGGGCGGCGCCGCGGCGAGGACGGCAGCCAGGAGACCGCCGATCGATGCTGACGTCGCCAGCCTGGTGAGCTTCATGACACGGCTCCTTCACGTCTCGTGCTCGGACGTCCCAGGGTCCCGCCGGGCGTCGCCGCCGCCATCCCAGGACCGAGGGATCGTGCGTCCGCACCGTGTGTCCGCCGACACACCGTGACAGCGCTTCTGGCACGATGCGAGCCATGAGCTCCTCGGTCACCCGGCACGGTCGCGTGCTGCGCCTCGTCCTGTCCGACGTCTCCGCCGGCAACGCCCTGGACTTCGGCCGTGTCCACGAGGCCCTGGCCGCGCTGCAGGCGCTCGACCCGGCCGAGACCGGCGCGGTGCTGCTCGGCGCCGACGGCCCGCACTTCTCCACCGGCGGCAACGTCCACGCCTTCGCCGCCGCCGAGGACCGCCACGCGCACGTGCACGACGCCGCCGACGGCCTGCACGACTTCGTGCGCGTGCTCGACGGCGTCGGCGTCCCCGTCGTCGCCGGGGTGCCCGGCTGGGCCGCCGGCGCCGGGATGAGCCTGGTGCTGCTGGCCGACGTCCGCATCGGCGGCACCCGCACCCGGCTCAAGCCGGCCTACCCCGGCATCGGCTACACCCCCGACGGCGGCATGACCCACACGCTGGCCCGCCAGGTCGGCGAGGCCAAGGCCCGCGAGCTCGTCCTCACCAACGCCACGATCGACGCCGAGACCGCCGAGCGGCTCGGCATCCTGTCGCGCGTCGTCGCCGACGACGAGGTGGCCGACGAGGCGCTCGCCGCGGCGACCGCGCTGGCCGAGGGACCCACCGAGGCCTACGGACGCATCCGCGCGCTGTTCCGCGAGGGCCGCGCGCGCTCGCTCTCGGACCAGCTCGACGCCGAGTCCGACT
>JANDJZ010000137.1:0-99844 GCA_027943245.1 Acanthamoeba sp. SK_2022b | reverse complement strand
GCTCGTGCTTGGGGGGGGGGCACTCAGGGTGAGCAGAGCACAAGACAGCGGTGTGCAAGCCGTCTACGTAAGAGAGAGAGAGAGAGAGAGTGCGCCCGATGGGAGGGGGGGGTATGGCCTACGAGCTCGTATCCCAACAGCTCACACATTGCGGGGTTGGCATAGACGAGGATAGGAATGGGCAGTTTCCTTCGCATGGCGTCGGGCATGACCCGCGCAAACGACAGCGGCTTTCTGGGGAGTTGCCACGCGACACCGAGAACGGTTGAGCAAAAATTGAGCGGGAGGGCGGAGACGTGGACGACAAAGGGAGGCACCCGAGATCATCGATGACAAAGGGAGTGTCGCGTTTATCGAGGTTGTAGCGCTCGAGGAAGGGAAACTGCCGAACGAACTGCAGGCGGGCCGCCCGTGCGGATTCGGTCAAGTGCGGCAACCGGTCTTGCGCGTAGGAGGTGAGCGCGGACATTGGCGACGCCGATGCCGTGGACCAGTGAATCGGCGTGGTGGAGGTCGGCGTGCTCACCGGAAGTGCATCCAGCGTCTGCACCAGCCCTGTCACCTCTTGCGGTTGAGTACACAACACACGCTACACACGCACGGCAAGCGAGAACGGGTGTATACGGTGCTGCATGTCGGTGAGTGAGGCTTGGTGAGAGGACACGCGAGAGACGCCCTTCTTGACCGACTTGACGCTCCGCCGAATGTCGTGGAGTTCGTCGATCAGTAGCTGCAGCACGCTGGGCACCATCGCCGATACCGTCAACCCGCCGCCCTTTGCTTGCCGACTCTTCCGCGCGTGTTCGTCGTCGTCATCATCATCGTCATCGTCATCGCTATCATTATTACATCGTGTTTCTTCCTCTTCCTCTTCATCCGCATCTTCTCTCTCGTCATCTTCGCCGAGACGCTGGCGCTTGCCCCTGGAACCACCGCGTCGTGTCTGCCCAGCGTGATGTTGCGTTTGCGGCGTCGTCGACGTGGAGGGCCGCATAACATAGGGCGAGAGGAGGGGCGAGGGCGCTGTGGTCACCACGGACGTCGGATATCGCGATCTGCTCACGGCCGGTAGCGCGGGCAGCACTGCACCAAGGGGGAGGGGGGGAGTCGGTGAGGCGGTTAAGGCGACAAGAGGTGAAAAGGGGTAGCGTGCGTGGCTTGGGTAGGGGACTGAGCTTGGGCGCGTTGGGGTCGGGCTTGATCTTCCGTGGGCGACCACGCTTCCGCCGCACGACGCATTCGGCTGCCGTACCAGAGGCCACACACCTCCCACAAGGCCACCGCCTAATCGTTCCGCCGCCCAAGTTTAGTTCTGCATCTTTGGTGGTCAAGATCCCAAGCACAGCGTACTGGTCACATGATAGCCCCGCTTGTGTGCATGTTTTGCAGCCCAGCTGTGCATCTCTCTCCATACAAAATCGGTTTAGGGCAGCCAAAAGTCTGTTTCTCGTTGTTTTTTATTTTGTTGTTTCCTTACCACTTGGTGATGGCCACGTCAACAAGAGTGGGTCGCAGGGTGGCCACTAGGTCGTCAACGTTAAGGGACACCAAGAAGCCTCGCCTGCCTCCGTTGATGTAGATCTCGCCTTCTTTGTGCGGCTGAGGCGCAGCTGGACTGTCCTTGCCCTCGTCACTGTCGGCGAGCTCCCCCTCTACGATCGTCCGCTGGATGAAGATGGGAAGCGCAGTCTTGGTGCCAAAAGGCGATGTGCCGCCCACTTGATACCCCGTGTGCTCCTCCGCCGTCGCTGGCGAGCACGCAACCACTGCACACAACTTTCAGCTCCTCACTCTCTGCCCACCGGCACACGGAGGGGAAAGCGCCGTGCACCTCTCTTAGTGCCCAGGTGTGCGGCAAGGGCCTTGGTGTCGACCCGCTGGTCCCCGTGCATGAGCACGATGAACGGCTTAGCCGTTCCCTTGTCCTCGAACACCAATGTCTGCCGCCCGAGCACGTCAGTACGCTCTGGAGCGGGCAGCAGGACATGCCAAAGAGGTGCACCTTCACAACACGGTGCTCGTCCACTCCGAGGGCATTCGACGACGCGTTGGTGCCTGCCTCTCCGGCGTGAATTGATTCGTGCTAGCAAACGAGCGGAAGATGGGCACAAATCTGTTGGTACCTCCTTTCTCGATGTATTGGTAGTGGTGGGTACGGTAGGCGACATTGTGCTCCTTCAGAAAGCGGGTAGCTGGAGTGTTTTCGTCAAGAACCACCGGCACAGGTGCCTCCTCCATATTGAAACGGTTTGCCGTAGATGAAGAAATTGCACAAGAAGACGGATATCGGAGAGGGCACAACCCTGAGCGCCCCACCGGTAGAGAGACGCGGCACAACACAAGCGCGCAAGCGAGGCCGGGCCAGTTATTATGTCGCATTTCCTCAATTATTTCTTGGAACGGGTTCACGAAAATGGGAAAGGAAAATCGCATGCTCCTGGCGGAGTGTACGGATTGGTGGTTGCCCTAATTGAAGGGGTCAGGGCTCGTCGCACAGAAGAAGGAAAACGCACCGGGTAAGCCTTTCGTTTCTTCTTCAAGACACACCAAAAACACACACAAACCACACAAGATGTCCGGCCAGAAGTGCGTTCGTTGCCAGAAGACCGCCTACCCGCTCGAGTCGGTGCAGGTCAATGAGAACCGCTGGCACAAGATTTGCTTCAAGTGCGTAACGTGCAAGGTTCAACTGAACGTCAAGACCTTCTTCTATCGCGAGGGAGGCGCCTACTGCGAGAAGTGTGGCAGCGCCCGTTTCGTATGTCCCCCCCCCCACATTACGCTTTCGTTCTTCTTCACCCTGTGGGTCGTTCGTTCTTTGGGCGCTGACGTGCTCGACGAACAGGACAAGAACGCGCAGACTGCCGAGACGATGGAGACCAAGAATGTGAAGGAGAAGCCTAAGGTCTCGCTAGTGAACGAGCAGTTCAAGGGCGAGCTCGTAGGCCAGAAGTCGAGCGAGGACGCCACCTCCCTCCACATCGCCAACCGAGTGCAGGCACATGAGCTCGCCACCGACGTGAACCTCGTCAACGAGCAAGTGCGCGGCGAGCTTGCCGGTATGTTTCTATCCACCACCGTTCATGCGGCCAGCCAATTGTGCTCTAGCTTACCATTCTGCGATTGCGACCGCGACACAGGCCAGAAGACGGGCATCGACACGGGAGCCATCTTGATTGCGAGGCCGCTCGAGAACTCTTCACTCATCAAGGAGACCAAGCTGGTGAACGAGCAAATCCGAGGCGCTGGTGCCGGCCAGCAGTCCAACCAAGTCGCCCAGGCTGCCGCCGTGAGCGGTGTTTAAATCTTAAGGTCGTGGCCTTATTGTTGTACAGTGATGAAATATACACCAAGCGTTCCTCGGTTGGGCATTTTCCGCCGCGGAGTGAGGGGAGATGGTCGTCCTTCGCCGCGGTCGTTCTGCGCTGCCGTACAAGCTCTGCTTTAGGCGGAGCTGTATGAAGGCACTGCTGAACAGAACTAGCGAAAGGACAAAGCAGAACCAGAGCTTATTCCGTCAAGGCGTCCGCCGTGGGCTGCAACTCCGCGTCAAACCAACTCTAAAACAGCACACCACCAGCCATCCGGCACAAGGTCGGTGACACTCCCAGGACCAACCCAAGAAGACGGGCATTTGATCGGCGGGTCACGCCTTGGCGTTGTGTGGGTCAAAAGACCGCAGGTCCGCCGAGCTCAACAACCGACAACAGGACACAGGCGGCGAGGTGACAACACTCACAGGGCGCCAGCAACCGAGCAAAAGGTGGCACGACCAAGGCCACCAACCAGACGCAGCTAGGCGCGAAGAAGAAGAGATGAAAACGAAGCGCAGTAGCGAAGGAGGCGGCAGTGGCGGAGGCGGGGTGGTGCTGGGGCCGACGCAGCACCGCGGGGGAGCAGGCTCAGTTGCGGATGACCCCGCAGTTGTCGAGGAAGAGGAAGACGAGGAAGGCCAACAGGACGACAAAAAATGTGAAGTGGACAAGAAGGGGATCGCGCTCTCGTGCAACCTATGCCGCCAGTCCCACACCGCATGCGAAACGTACGCCTCCATTTCTTCGGACCCTTTTCTGCAGTTCCTTTTTTTTGTAAATGTAAAAAATAAAATTTACCTCTTTATTCATTTAAAAATAATCATTATTTTATTTACACTCGACCGCGCAGGACGCGTCCGTGCCAGCGATGCGTGCGGATCGGCAAGGCGCATCTGTGCGCTGACATACCCCTACGCAAGCGTGGCCGACCCAAGACCTCGCGCAAGGTCCCGACTGACCACAAGATGCCCAAGGCCGGTGCCCCCCTCGCCTTCCTTCCCATCGAGCCCAAGCGACCACTTCCGCTTCCGCATCTCATCCCGGCCATCCCGCCACCGCTCGTCCCCATCACCACCCCACATCGCCAACCGGCTCCCCCGGGCTTGCCGTTGGCCCGCCCGGCATCCACGCCTGCCAGCTCCACTTGGCCCCAGCCCTCCATCGTGGGCCCTCTCGCGCTGGCGCAGCCACGCAGCCAGGCGTCGTCCTCGTCGTCCCACGCTGCCGCTGCTGCTCTCGATTTCGAGGAGCGCGAGCCGTGTGTCGAACTCAGTTCGTCTCTCATCGAATCGCAAACCTATCCCAATCCGTTCGTCTCCACGTGGGAGCCGCCCACTGCTTCGATTTCATCGGCCTCTCCATTGCGCCGACGCCCCGTGCGCAGCGACTCGCGGCTCAGCTGGTCGCAGACGGTAGCCGACTTCAAGCGAAGGCTGTCGCTCGAGAAAGAGCGCGAAGACGGCCACGGTGGCCACGATCGCGAAGCAGCAACGTTGCCGGCGCTTCCGGAGTACATGCAGAGCAAGCGACCGCGGATCGGCGAGGCCTGGCATCGGCGAGCGGTCGATCTCGAACAGCAGCGCTCGTATGAGGCCGCGCGGCGAGCCGTGGGGTGCTCGGCTCCGATTAGGTCGGAGCTGGGTGACGGCTGGTCGATGCCCACGCGCCCGGGCACGCCGTCGCTGTTCGGCTCCTACTCTTCGACGCCGACGACGAAGGACCTCCTCCATACCTTCCCCTTCCTCAGCGAGTTCGAGCTCCCCCCGGAGTTCGCCGTGGATGACCTCAGGTCCCTGATGCCGTCCCACTCTTCCACTCGTTGCTCTCTGAGGCATCATCATCCTCCCTTAACTCTCCTCTCTTCTTATCACTTCACACAGGAAACCGATAGCGGTGGTCGCGAGGTCAACTGAAGGGTTCTCGCCGGTGCTGGTGTGGGTGAACCGATCGTGGTGCACCATCCATGGATATTCCTACGTACGCATGGGCGCGATCTTGGAGTGTGTGACATACTTGGGTGATGTGCTCACGAGTCCACGTGTAGGCCGAGCTGCTGGGAGCGCCAGTGATGAAGATTTCGTTGATGTTGACCTATCCAGAGATTGCGCAGGGCCTCTTCACCTTCCTCAAAACTGCCCGGTGCGTTGGCACTGCCAGCGTCTGTGCGCTGTGTAGGTGTACTCATGGCCATTTCCATCACACGCTTGCGCTTGCTCGCGCTACGCAGACCTCCGCTGTCGGTGTCGCGTGTACATAAATTGCTGTTAAGGCACCGACATAAGGAGCGACGAGCGGTCATGCTGGAGTGCCGCGTGCAGTTCTGCTATGGATCCGACGGCTACGTACCGCTCCCATCTCTTCGTGGCTTGCTCTGCTCTGCCTATCTCCCAATCTGTTGCTGAATCTCTCGACTCACGCAAGCGATGCAGCCGAAGTATGGAATCTATTGTGGAGATCGATGGCGGGAGGACGCCCTGAAGGAGCAGGAGAACGAGACGGAGAAGTGGATATTTTCGTTCCAGGCTGTGGCGGCAGCGCAGCAGCGCCAGCTGAGCGATAGTAGCCAGCAACCGCTCTAACGTCCCGCACCCACGATGCACACGGAGAAATACCTTCTACAAGAGATCTGTTATGGTGCGAATCGGAACTGATGTTAAATACTATTACTGCTAGGCGCTGTAGTTAAGTGGTAAAATTCCTGCTTCGGGTGCAGGAGGCCCCGGTTCGATTCCGGGCAGCGCCCTAGCTGTTTTGTTCGGACTGAACGTTTGCAGAACGTTGAACCCCAAACCTGGGTTGTCGCCAGCTCTGAAGATCTGGGCCACGCTCGCGGCCGAGGGTCGGCATGGTTGAGGGCAGTAGCACATCACCAAACAAACAAAAGGAATCCTGGGGTCGCCCACCCCATTGGGCGGGTGGTAGCGTGTAGTTGCTATCCTTGACAAGGCTACGACGCCCATCAAACACTTGCCCGCCAAGAAGGACAACAAACAAAAGGAGGATAACAAACAAAAGGAGGTGACCTGGTGCCCTGTTTGACAAAACTCAGAAAATCTAGATTTCTCCCCAGTGCTCTGTAAGTCAATGTGAAGAGATTCAAAGGTAAACAGCAACAGCAAGAGTAATAGGAGTCCTGCAGCTGGGCTTGATCAATGTGTTATTACTCCATGCATTCCCAGGTAACTTGTTTGGTCTCATCATATGGTGAGGTAGCTAACAATTACCCAATGAGGTAAGTTACCTGATACCCACTGTGACCCATCAAGTTATCCAAGCTACCCACCATGTTACCCATCAAGTTACCCAATGTGTTATACAATGAGTTACCCATCAAGTTACCCATCAAACCCAGCAAGTTACCCATCAAGTTATCCATTGAGTTACCCAACAAGTAACCCAATTTGTTACCCAATATACCCACGGAGTTACCCCCCAAGTTGAACACTGCATTACCCAGTGAAATACCCATCAAGTTACCTGATGAGTTACCCAACAAGTGAAATCATGAGCAATTGACCCAACAAGTTATATCATGAGTTACCCAATGAGTTACCATTTATGCTTGCCATACCGCTGTCGCTGTATGCAATGGATCCATTGACTTTTACTTCACTAAAATGAGAAAAATTACCTCATCAAAATCCATTGTATTACCTCAGGTGGCATGGATGAGCTTGTTATCTTGCTTTTCTTGTTTGGTTTGCTCCCCATTAGACAGTTTTGGTCCACATCTGGGATGACACTTCTGCCACCAGATTACGAAAACCTCTAGAAGTGTGGCTACAACCATCTATGCTTATCAAGGAGGACTCCTCTTGGATGCATGCATGCCTGATGACATTGACCAGCCACAAAGACATCCCATAATGGCCCTGCCTGGCAGAGTGAACTTGAAAGCACTCAACAGCAGGTAGAGCATCACCAGCCAGAACTGCACCTGTGCATCACCATTTTGGAGGGGGTACAGTTTGCAAACATCCACCTCCTCCATCTGCAGTTCAAGGCGTGGGGGAAATCTAAGACTCTTCTTGACACTCTGGGTGAGTGGAAGTGCATGGTTTGTCATCACCACTGCACTGGCACAGTGGAAGATGTGTGTCTATGAGTTAACAGACTACCAGCTCAATGCAGCCTAGCACTTCATGGTCGTCCAAGATCCACAACTCCCAGTTCCTCAAGACCCAGTAAGACACCATCCCAACTGACTTTGCAGGGCTACCATCATTGCCTTACACAGCCACGCACAGTTATCAGAGGTGACCAATGGCAATGGAGCAAGAGAGCAAGGCTTTTGTGGGGTGCCTGGGCAGGTTGGAGAGGGTGGTGGGATGCCTGGCTTGGCACTGCCACTGTCTGGTGCCCACCTGCATTGGCACACCTGTGGCCATTGTGGGGGTGATGGATAGGAGCAGTGCCCTGCTAGATTAGTGGGCAAGCATTGAGGCCATGGAGCTCCTGGTGCAGAAGGTACACCTCCAGAGCTTGGTTGCTGTTGTGCTGCTCTGAGAATCTCACCCAGTGCCACACACCAACATTGTTGTAGATGATGTTATGGCAAGGATACTCTCTCCCACTTCAACTTCCTCAGTGGTTCAGCCCTTGTGGCAGAGTGCTGGGCTGGTCTCCTTGACGCAGTCACCCTGGCCGCTACCTCCTCTACCAACTGCAGCAACCACTGCAACTTGGCCAGTAGAGGCAGCCACCCAAATGCCTTCCACACTACCAAAGCTTCTCTAAGAACAAGTCTAATGTGATGCTTGGCTAGCGGGCGTTTCTGATGTCTCCCTTGATCTCAACAACTGAATATGTCCTGTTTTCTGTATCAACACTTTAAGGCAAACCTGGCCAGGCCCTGTTACATTGTTGCTGCAAACTTCTATTAGTTTTAGCCCTGCACACCTTTCAGACGCTTACACATGCTGTCCCGTAGTGTCGGTGGTGGGCGTAAAGCCCCGCCGCACGGTGAGGATGGAGTAAGGTCGCCGACGTGAGGAGGCGTGTGCGGTCACGATGCGCTGCAACCAGTCATCTCGCTCGTTCTGGCTCACGAACACGCATCGATACTGCTCGATCGAGACCCCAATCAGCAACCGAACAAAGAAAACAGGAGAACGAGGGAGAGGAACGGGTCGCACCTCTTTTCGTTGCGAAGAGAAGTAGAGGCGAAGCGGGAAGCGCGTGGCCTTGTCAAGGAAGAACGGCGGCAAAGGGCTGATCTCGATCGGGTTCTCATTAAGGGGTTCTGCCGCCTTGACGAGATACCGCGGGAGGCTGCTGCGGTGCTGGACGTCGTTGCTTCTGCTGCTCCGCTTGGGTTCGGTCTCCTTCTCTTTATCCTTGGGTTCGTCGTCATCGTCGTCGTTGTCGAGGTCTTGGTCCTTGGTGATGAGCAGCAAATCCGAAAACAGGAACACGTGACATACTGCACGACGGCGGCATGAAGTAGGGCGGTGAGCACGGGCCCAGGGCCTCATGGCTCGCTGGCTCTTGCGCGCTTGCACTCTCGTACGAACCTTTGAAATGCTTGCGGCCGAGCTGGATGAGCACTTGGCCTTCTTTGATGAACTTGCGCGTGGGCACTTCACACAAACCCTATTGTTCGGAATAGATAGGTTGCAGAGCCATCAGCAGGGCCACCCTGCCGGTTTCTATTTGCAGGAAAGAGGTGGCCGCTCGTACGATTTTGGGCTTCGGGTCGAAGACCAGTTGTGATTCCAGCTCGGCCATCTTCACGGCATTCTCGCTGTGACACACAATTCCACGGGTTTGTAAACAGAATACGAAACAAAACAAACATAAATATAAACATAAATAAATAGAAAATAAATCAAAGGAACAGGGTACACACTTGACTCGTTTCTGTTCGTTGATGAAGTTAGCAATGTCCCTCACCTTCTTCAGCGCCATTTCCAACAGTCCAGGCCTGCAGTAATGGTACCGAGTGAGTCGTGGCCTACCATCTACGTTCGCAGGAAGGGTGTCTTAACACGCGTACCGCGGGCAGGAGGGCGTGTGACGCTGGAGGTCCTGCAGGAGCAGCGTGTAGCGCGGGATGCGTTGCACGGGCGTGATGAGCAGCGACGGTAGGTCGTGCAGGTTACACTCTGCGGGCCACGGCGGGGAGCTCAGCTGCGCCTCCTTCCCTATGCGTTTGGGGGGGGGGGGCAATCGTACCTGGCCGGGCCTCGCAGTTGCGCACGAAGAGGGCGAACTCGGGGGAGCTCTTGGTGCAGCGCGCCAGCATTGCCATCGCCTTGTCAAAGTTATTTACATACTCGGTGTACCCTAACATGAAGTCCGTCTGCACACAACACACAACGCGACCGATTGCGGCGCCGTGTCATCATCGCGAGCTCGAACAACCACCACGCGATATTTGGGGGGGAGACAGCTGGCGGGCGTACGTGGTCGTAGAAGATATCGCCCACGCCGAACTGGTGGAAGGTCATCCAATCGCGCACCCGTTTGTGCAAGAGGTCGTGGAAGAGGAGGTGCTTGTCCCTGTGGGTTGAGGGTCAAGGGTTTTAGGTTCAGTTGAGATTGCGCGCGGAGGGGCGTCACCCACATGTGCCCAGGCCACCTACCGGAGCGTCTCGGTGTTGCCAAAGATGGCGAGGATGCTCTCCGTAGGCAGGAGATCGCTCTCGCGCAGAGGCTGGAGGAACACCTGCGTAGCGGCGAGTGAGCCCGATGATGGTGAATCGGTGATTGAATCGTGGCGGGCATCAGGGCAGGGCTCGTTACCTTGACGAGGAGGTCAAGAATGTCGACGTAATGCTTTTCGGTCACCAGCAGCTCGTTCGCAATCTGCAAACGCTTGCGCACTGGAGATTGGTCAAGGACACAGGTATAATAGGAGTTATTGTGCAGGCGATGCCAAAGTGAGAGGGAGACTGGATTGGAGCAGGCGGTGGTGATAGTGGTGCGCGATGCACGTACATCGTCGAGCGAGGAAGCGTTTGGCAAAAGCCTGCGCTTTGATGACCTTGACGAGGGTGACCGGGGCGACGTTCTCCTCGCACCAGAGGAAGGCCCACTTGACATTCTTGGCCGGCCCGAACTTACTGTCGATCACCCGCATCCGCAGCATCTTATCACGCTTGTCGTGCACCGTCCGTCGCCAGTTACGCGCCGCCGCCGTCTCGTTTGCCGTTGTCGCAGTTGCAGTCGCCGCCGCCGTGGTCGTGCCCGTTTTCGTCGACAATGAAGCAACGTCTGCCGACGGAGAAATGAAGGTCGACGTCGACATCGAGCCTACCGTAACGGTACATGATGGAGATAACGATGATGATGATGACGACGAGTCAGGAGAGAGGAAGCCTGGATCGCGAGGCATTTCGTTGAGGTCGAGCGAGGGAACCGGCGGAGACGACGGCGCGGAGAGCACGATCGTGATGTCGTTCCCCAGCATGACGTCGTCGCCTTGGCCCGCCGCGGCCGCGTCCTGCAGGAGCGTCGGCCCATCGCTCGGCCCGTTCTCTTCGTGAAGGACCGGCTGGCCATCAGCGGCATCGGGATTGGCCGTGCGGTGTGGCGGGTGGTGAACCAGCTCGCGGATCGATTCGAGATCGTAGTGGTACACTGAGCGTCGCCGGTTGGTCACCTTGGTGTAGATGGAGGTCGGAATGGCGAAAATCCCGCTGCCTTCGCCGTCGTCGTTGTCGTTTCCGGCGTCGTCCTTGTCCTTCTCGTCCTTGGCCAGCTTGTCCAGTTTGTCTTTGCCGGTGATCTTGTTGCTGCTGCGGCGCAGGAGCATGTTGAGACTCCGTCGCTTGCTCTTCTTGCTGTCGACAGACTCCCCCTCTGATGGCGGCGGTTTGGCAAACTTGAGCTCGATGAGCTCCTCCATCTTGCGCAGCCGCTCTTCGAGCTCGGCCAGCGGGATGCGCGGCTCGAGGTACTCCTCCTCCTCCTCCTCGCCGTCGGTCGCGATGACCCCGATGGGCATGCTCATCGCCGCTCGCGGCTCGAACGTGAGGCTCTGCGAACGCTTGTGCACCGAACGAGGCGACAGCAGCTGGTCTCGCCAGTCCACCGGCTCGGCCGGTCCACCAGCTGTCTGTCCACTATCGTCCGCAGAATCCCTATGCACAGACGATAAGATACATGTGAAGTAAGCACTCCTTCCTCCAAGCGACGAACAAGAACGTCGAGAGAGTACCCTTCATCACGCTCCTGCTGCTGCTGCTGCTGCTGGGGCTTCTTGGTCTTGCCGGGGTGCTCGTCAAGGCTGGCCGCCTTTTTCTCCTTGTTTCGCAGTCGACCGCGCCACGACGTCCGATTGTGCTTGGTCACCATCGGCGACCTTCTCGATGCTGGGATGTGGTGGGCGTCCGCACTCTTGTGTTTGGCGATGCTGGGTCGCTGATCGGCGGCGGCGTCGCCGACGCCCGGCGAAGATGACGGCGAGGCGGGGGTCGAGGCGGTGGAGAGCGCGCCTAGGTCGGTGAGGGCAGAGGTCATGCGAAGAACGACTTCGCCGCGCAGCTTCTCGAGTTCCTTGCGCTCGCGCTCCTCCTCCTTCTTCTTGTTGTGCGCCAGCGAGAAGGTGAGGTCCTTGTCGCCCGCACCCAGCCTCTTCAGGGCCAGGTATCCGTTGAGCAGCCCCACCACGAACCTCACCTCGTGCTCCTCCTCTTCCTCCCCCTTAGCTTCGACTTGCTGCCCCTTGTTGTTGTTGATGATGCTGACAGAGCCATCGTCGGTCATGACGACGCCCTTGCTGACCTCGACTTCTTGTTCAGAGTTTGTGCTGACGCCGCCGTGGTGGTCGTTGTTCATCTTCTCTTCTTTCTTCTTGCTGGTGCTGTTCCTCCTCTCCCGTTTGAAGCTGAACCTCCGCTTTCGTTTGCTCTTGTCGGTGTCGTCGTGCTGATCATCTTTGCCCTCTTGTTTGGTGTTGTCGCCGTTGGTGTCTCTTCCGTCGATGAGCCGCAGTGCGGCAAGATGAGGCGAAGATGAAGCAGGAGAGGGTGAGGAGGGGGAGGACCGAACGCGGTCGGTCTGGAGGAAGGTCTCAAACAGGACAAAGAGGCGCTCAAACTCGCGTTCGTCCCGCAGTTCCTCCTCCCGCGAACGGGAAGACGTAAGGCCAGACTTAAGGGGCTTCACCATCCGCGCAAACCCACGCCGAAGCGAGCCCTGCGCTCCGCGAAAGGACATGGCCTACGCTTCCTGTCGGTTTAAGATGCGATGTTGCTTCGCTTTTCGTTCTTTTGATGATGAACGAAACGGGGTCCCAAGAAAGAGGAAGGCCGCGGGCCAGAGAGTCGAACAAGGGGGAGAACGGAGGCAAGTCGAACAAGAGGCTGGAGAAGTTGTCACACGAGGCTAAATAATGGTTCGCTCCCTGGCACCTAAAATTCAAAATAAAATAAAAAGGTGTGAAAACGATGCCACGAGGTAACGAACGCGATTTGCTCAATAATCTCTCTTGGAACCTCACTGATCCTGCAGCGCTGTTCATCCCGAAGAACCCAGCGACAGGTGGTTCCCAGGCACTGCTGGAGTAACGTCGACATGGAAAGGCCAGCTGTATTGCCAATTCGAGACAGTGAGGGATCGATCAAACATCCTTGAGGAGCGGCTGGGTGGGCGCGTCGGCGTCCGCCTCCTCCTGTTTCTTGTCTTGCACGCTCGGTACGATCCAGACCAACACCGACGCTGACAAACAGGAACGAACACGAGTCAGTTCGCACGCGCACGCAGAGGTGAAGGGAGGGGGACCCTACCGACGCCGGCGAGGATGCCACCAAAGGCGATAGCCCAGGCGACGTTCTGGTCCTTCCAAGAGAGGATGGGGCTGGCCAAGCTGTTGGTCACAGTCTGTGCAACGACCGAGGCAGAGTTCAGCACGCCTGAGCAAATTAAGTGCAGCACAGTAGCGTAAGTTGTTGAGCCATCTAGCGAGAGAGGGTGGCGGAGCGTACCCATGTACATGCCCGCATCGGCGACTGCCACCATGTTGGTGACGAGTGCAAAAGGCACCGAGTTGAACGCAGTGAAGTTGAGGCCCACAACGCACGTCAACAAAACGGCGACTGCGCGAGTTCACGGGCGAATGTAATGACGGTCAACGCTCAGACCGAAGCCATCGCCAACCAGGCGCACAGATAGCGAGGGAGGGAGAGAGCTACGAACCCCAGAGCTGGTCGAACCAAAGGAACAGGATGAAGCAAGCAGTCTGCATCGCCTGCGTCACGAACCAGGTCGGCCTGACACCCAAGAGCTTGATGAAGTAGGGCAGGATGAAGGAGTAGACCAACGACACGGCGGCCATGCCGGCCTGCGCGTACATACCGTACTTGACACCGTCCTGGTTGGGAGGGACAGCGAAATGAAGTGAGCGGCTGATGTTGAGCCAAAAATCATAATAATAGGTATTTTCCAACCCAAAATCCGAAAAACAAACAAAACAAACGGAAAAGCGTTGGATTGGGAGGAGGGATACCTGGTAGACGGTGGGCGGGTCAGCATCGGGGTTGCCGCCATTGACATTCTTGCCGAAGAAGGTGGTGATGTAGATCATGAACGGCGAGTATCCGCACCTGAACGTGGGTTGCGATAGCGCTGAGCGTAATACGCAATTACGTTGTGTGCACGGTGTTATGTACCAGGAGAAGAAGAAGACGAGGCAGACGCGCATCATGCTGAATGGCATGTGCCTGAATCCCCGGTAGATCTTGACGAACACGGAGAAGATGTTCACCTTCATGCCTTCGGGCCTCACGAACGGCTTCTCGCCAGCTACAATCAGCGTGGGGATGGTACTCGCCAGCACCAGGCCGATGCCCATGCTGTTTTAGTCGAACATGTGTTTATATTCCACGTACATTGAAATTTAGTTGGTGCTCGCCACTCTTGTAAGCGACAGGTGCAAGGGGTAAGCGGTACCTGAAAAGGTAGACGTAGGGTTCGCTGGTGCCCAAGAACTGAGCGCCCACGACGTTGCCGACGACGGCAGCCAGACCTATCTCACATCACCCCCGCCGGTGCTCACATGGATGAGCGAGCAAGTACGAAGAGAAGGAGACACACACACACACACACACACACACACACACACACACACACACACACACACACACACACACAGAGAGAGAGAGAGAGAGAGACAGAGGGAGAGAGAAGCGGGAGAGGAGCTTACCCATAGTGCAGGAGACCATAGCGTTGCCGAGCTGCTGGTATTCGGCGTCCACCACGTCGGCAACGAGGGCGCGGGCAGGCCCTTGCATGACGTTGACGGCTACGTTCATGATCCACAGACCGGCGATCTAACGAGCGCACAACGGACACATAAGCGGATGCCGCGGTCAGCTCCAATAGCTGGTGACGACAGCAAGCGGAGCGAGGGACAGAGGCCGTACGGCAAAGATGAGAGCGCGCCAGTGGTGGCTCACGTCGTCACCAGTCGAATCGCCGATGGCGTCACCTATGAAGGCCGAGAAGCCGATGATGGCCATGCCCGCCGCTACGCAACCACATCCGTCGGGAAGGAGTGTGAGCCAACGTTCAGGTCGACAGCGCTCGTGCAAAGGGGGAAGCACCGCAGAGGAGGGCGCCGCCGAGGATGAAGGGTCGACGCCGGCCGAACCGGAACTGGCAGGCGTCGGAGAGGACGCCGATGACCGGCTGCACGAGGAAGCCAGAGATAGGCCCGGCGGTGGACAGGATGATGGCGATGTTGGCATCGCTCACCTTGAGCTTCTGTCGGAACAGCGGCGTGCCGATGGCGAACTGGATGGAGTCTGCGCAGGAACAGACACGCGGGGTAAGAGAAGACACGGCGCAATCGGCCTGAGTCAGGCAGGGCGAATGGATATGAAAACGTACAGACGAACTGTACACCGGCGAGGGAGAAGCAGAGGAAGAAGAGCCATGTGGTGTACTTGATGGTGCCCCACACGCCTAAAGGCCGCTTCTGCCCCACTGTACGCCAACCCGTCAATACAATAAATGAAAACAAAATAAAACGCGGAGCCTCGTCGCAGCGAAGATGTTCAGAGGGCCGACTTACCGCGGATGAGGTCGGCGTCATCAACAACGTTGATGCTGCCCTCGCTGGAGCGCCATTCGTGCGAGCTCATCTTGATTTTATCAAATTAAATCTGTAAGGTATGGTGAGCAAAAATCCTGCCAATTTAATCAAATCTAGCCGGCTTTGCGGCAGGTTGTTGAATTGTGCCACATACCAAGAAGCCCTATAGGCGAGGATGCTGCGTTGATGCACGCCTTGTCTGCGAAGGAGAACGAGGAAAGAGCAGAAACGTTCGTCGCGCCTGTGCGACCTAGGGCACGCAGAAAATTAGAGGGTTGTACAACCTGCCAATTACCCGCGCCCAGTCCAACCAGGCAACTGTGGCATTTATCCTACAATACCCACAAAATAACCATAGGGGCACGCATTGCCAGCCCACAGTCATGGCCCAGAAGGCTGGAAGGCCAACAGCAACTGACAAGAAAAAGAAGTTGTGTATATAAGATCACTCCATCCAGCACCATGCTGCTGTGGCATGGTATACTTGCACCAAATCGTTCTCACCAAGAACTTGCAATGTAATGAATTACAGTGCAGTTCCTCAGAGCAAGGTCAGCACTGTGATAGCTGTGTCATAGTTGTTTAACTTTAACAGGGTAAATGACCTTACCTATTTACAAGCTGCGCCAGCGTTGTTTTTCAGCGCCGCGTTTGCGGCGAGGGAAAAGGCGGAAAAGGAGGAAAAACATTACCTCACCGCTACGGTTTTCGTAGCGCGTGCATCAACTCACTCCATCTTTATCGAACTTATTGTTCAGCCATAGGTTGGGCTGTCTTCTTTCTCCTACTTTTCTTCCAAAGCTTCATCGTTTCGCCTTATTGTCTCACATCACCACTTCCTCTTGCCGCTGACCCTCACTCCATCGATCAACAGCAAAAGGCTTGGCTTTCCCATTGCGCACAGCCGGTTTGTCCTCTTCGATTTGTGCCGATTATTAATCCGACGCTGAGAATGGAGTACTACACGCCTATCAAGTCGGAAAGCGACGAAAGGCACTATCGCGGTATCGTGTTGCCCAACAAGCTCCAGGTTAGCTCCCTGCTGAGCCTGTGCGGCCTGCGAGTGAGAGTCTTGCAAGACCTCCACATCGTGGTGTTTGTGCCCGAAATATGCCCGGGCCGCCACGTGCGCTGCCTGCGGGGTCATGCCCTACCACGCTCATGCCGTTGTGTTGCGCGTTGTGGCTAGGTGCTCCTCGTGTCTGACCCGACCACTGATAAGGTACCGCTACCACGAGCGCGCACTATCTTTCACCTGTTGCAATCTCACGCTCATGACGCGTGGTCGTGCTTGGACAGGCGGCAGCGGGAATGGACGTTCTGGTGGGCCACTTTCAAGATCCCGAAGAGTTCCCCGGCCTTGCTCACTTCTGTGGTACATATACTACTTCCTACCTTGCCACGGTGGGCCTTCGATTGGCTGCCAGTGACCTGACCTGCGGTCTCTGCATTGCATGTAGAACACATGCTGTTCCTGGGCACGACCAAGTATCCCGATGAGAGCGCCTATTCGGGCTTTCTCTCGTCGCATGGCGGCTCGTCGAACGCCTACACGTCCACTGAGGTGAAGCTCCACAATATCGAGCTCATCACAGTGTGTGGCCCGACTGCTTGATCGCTAACCAATGGTACCTTACAGACCACCAACTACTTCTTCGATGTCGCTCATCCCTACTTGGAGGAAGCGCTCGACATGTACGCATCAGCCCTCCCTCACTGGTGCCGTTCACACTCTCACCGTTCAACGCGTTTGCCCGGCAGGTTTGCCCAGTTCTTCATCTCTCCTCTGTTCACCGAGAGCGCCACGGAGAGGGAGCTCAACGCTGTCGATTCTGGTTTGTGCGCCTCTCCCGTTCCCTCCACTCTCGCTTGCGCTTCGAGTGTGCCGACGCTCTCGCCCTACAGAAAACGCAAAGAATTTACAGTCGGACGAGTGGCGTCTGTACCAGCTCTTGAAGTCCACAGGTACTGCTCACGGCATGGCCAAGTGCATCTCGCGCGTGCCATGAGTATCACTAACGCCGGGGATTCTCTTCCCTCTCTGGTGCTCTCGCAGCCAACCCGGCACACCCGTTCCACAAGTTCGGCACGGGCAACCTTGTCACGCTCTTTGAGAAGCCCAAGGCAAACAACCTGGACATCAGGCACGTCTCTCAATGGCGAACGATTTCCTGGGCTTCCCCTCCACTTTTACTTCTAATGCAGTGCCGCCAACAGGAAAGCGCTCTTGGAGTTCCACAGCAAGTACTACTCGTCGAACGTGATGAAGCTCGTTGTTCTCGGCAAAGGCAGGCTATTCCCCCGTTTGGCCGCTCCTCTCATGATCGTGTGAAGGCTCTTATCGCTGATTCCTCACTTCCCATTTGTGCGCGCAGAGCCGCTGGACGTGCTGGAGCAGATGGTAGTGTCACGGTTTAGCGCGATCAAGGATACCGGCCGGGCCTATGACCTCACCAATCGCGAAGTCATTCCCTACCGTCAGCAAGAACTGGTACTCCTTTATGTAGATGATATAAATTAGTGTTTCGTGTTTGGAAGATTTAATTGGGGGGGTTGCTCACTATATACGCTCTATATCGCTCGTGCGCGCACTAGGGCCAACTGTTCAAGATCGTGCCGGTCAAGGATCTGCGCAACCTGGGCATCATCTTTCCATTCCCTGCAACTGATGAGCACTACCTCAAGAAGCCCACGCATTATCTCTCCCACCTCATCGGCCACGAGTCTCAGGGTTCTCTGCTTTCCCTACTCAAAAGGAAGGGTCTCGCGAATGAGCTCTCCGCAGGCTCCAGTCGCAGCGCCGCCGATTTTGAGCTCTTCAAGATCTCTATCAAGCTCACTGACCAAGCTGCGGGTATGCCCTGCCTCTCCCTCGGGGCCCATTGCGTGTCATTGGCCTCAGAGCATGCCAGAACGACCGTTGCTCACAGCGCACTTGTTGGTTGTGGTGGTTGGGGGGGGGGGCGAAGGTCGCCACGAGGAAGTTGTGCAGCTGCTATTTGAGTACATCCAAATGCTGAAAGAGTCTAAGACGCAGGAGTGGGTCTTCAGAGAGATCCAGCAAGTAGACTCGACTGACTTCCGCTTCAAGGAGAAAGAGGTACGCCTCCCCATTCCGCGCAACGTGTTGTTTGGCTTGCCCTGCCAATGGAAATGGCGAAGGCTGTGAGAGGCTGACCGGTTGGTTCGCGTGGGTCGTGTACTTTCAGGAACCCTTCAATTACGTGAGTAGGCTGGGCGAGCAAATGCAGCTCTATCCGCCCGAGCACGCCATCGCCGGCCCCTACCTGCTCGAGCAGTACGACCCCGAGCTCATCGAAAGCCTGTTGAACCTCTTCAACCCGTCGAACATGCGGTGCGACCTCACTTCGCTCACCCTCCCCATCACACCGTCACCGTTTCTGCTCGCCGCCAGGCATCGCTCATTCACATCTTAACCCGCTGCTCTGCCCCGAACAGGATTCATCTTATCTCAAAGGAGTTTGCCACCGTGGCGAACGAGAAGGAGGTTTGGTACGGCACCGACTTCGCCAGGGAGCCCCTCAATCCCGAGCTCCTTTCCAGGGTGCGCTTCCCTACTCTGCCATGCCTCGCTAGAGTGCGAGCCCGACTCACCCCTGCGCACCTCCTCCCGCGTTGCCGCGTTAAAGTGGGCCAGCGTGAAGCCCAATCCCGAGTTGCACCTCCCGCCCATGAACGAGTTCATCCCGACCGACTTCGCTTTGAAGCCGAGGGAGGCCGAGGTCCATTGCCTCCTATCCCATCGCACGCGCACACGTGTCTGACTCCCGCGTCCTCCAACGAAGCAGGCGCCCAAGGTCCCGGTCAAGTTGATTGGCAATGATTTGATGGAGTTGTGGTTCAAGCAGGACGACCGCTTCAACGTGCCCAAGATGGAGTGCAGGTGCGACTCCCAACACATAGACGCGCTCATGACTCCCGCCTCCGCACGAGCTGACACATGCACCCCATTGCTTGTAGGATGGCGGTCGTGTCGCCTGTGGCTTACGATTCCCCAGCGCACTCGGTCATGAGCTACCTCTTCGTCGAGCTTCTCGAGGTACCCCCCCCCTCTTCTACCTCCCTCTTTTCACGCCCGATAACAGCGTTGTTGTGGGGTCAACGCGCAAGCAAGCACGCTGACATGTTCCTCCGCACAACGACAATTGCTATATAGGACGCGCTCAACGAGTACTCGTACCTGGCAACACTCGCGGGGCTCAAGTTCTCGCTGGCGTCCACGACTAGGGGATTCACGGTACCGAGGCGTTTGGCCTTTATACGTAACTCCATTTTTCCTGACGGCTTGTGCTGTCCGCATGGATGCAGCTGCGGGTGAATGGCTACAACCAAAAGCTGCCGCTTCTCGCGGAGAAGATCATCGACAAGATGCGGCACCTGGAGATCAGGCAGGATCGTTTCAGCATCTTCAAGGAGAAGGTACGCCATCGCACCCACATGACCGTGTCGTATCCGTGCCCAGCCTTCAGAACGTGGCCAACATCGATCCATCGACGCGTGTTACTAGTTGGGGCGTGAGTACCGCAACTTCTTCATGAATCAGCCGTGGGACCACTCGAGGCACGAGCTGGAGCGGCTCCTCCTGGCTCAGAACTGGGACTTTTCTGAGAAGATCCCTGCCCTCGAGCGTGCGTGCCCTCCGTCTTGCATCGCAGGTGCGCGCCGTACTGTGGTCTGAGTATGTGGAGGGGGGCGACGCAGAGCTCACCAGGGACGACATGCAAGCCTTCTGCGCGCTTGTCGTGAAGGAGGTCTATTTGGAGTTCCTCATCACCGGTAATGTGACGAAGGGGGAGGCCATCCAGCTGGCAGAGGGCCTGGCGAAGGGCATGGGCTCGCTGCCGCTCTCGGCCTCGCGCATCCCCGAGCGCAGGGTGGTGCGCTTGGATGACGGCAAGTCCTACGTGCTCGAGAAGGCAGAGTACAACCCGGACAACATCAACTCGGCCATCTATCAGTACTACCAGGTACAGCGCTGCACGCAAGCGGAAACACCGCGCTCATTCGCTGACTTCTCGTTGTTTCTGCGCGATCAAGATCGGGCTGGAAGAGCTTCACCGCGCGACCTACCTCGAACTGGTCTCTCAGATCGCACGCGAGCCCGCGTTCGACACCCTGCGCACCAAGCAGCAACTCGGTACGCCGTCACGCTCTTGTTACCTCAGCACAGCTATCGTGGTAACCTGTTGTGGCGGCGGCGGACAGGTTACATCGTGTGGTCCGGAGTGAGGAATGTCTACGGCGTGATGGGCTTCCGTGTCATCATCCAGTCTTCGACCAAGGACCCCGCCTACATGGACGACCGGATCGAGGAATTCATGGTCCACTTGAGGGTACACCCAACATTTTATTTTATTTTATTTTATTTTATTTTATAGTGAAAGCTGACTTGTGAGCTTCCCGGGTCTCAAGACGCTCATTGAAACGATGCCGGAGGAGCACTGGGTCAACAACGTGAACGCGGTTGTCGCCAAGATGGAGGAGAAGGACAAGACCCTGGGCCAGGAGACTCGGAGATTCTGGAACGAGATCACCACACACGCCTACATCTTCGACCGCGCCGAACTCACCATCAACATCCTCAAAGAGGATGTCACCCGCGCCAAGACTCTCGCCTTCTTTGACGACAAGCTTCGCGTCGGTGCTCGCATGAGAAGGTGCCGATGCCCACCTTATCTTCCCCGCTTGCTGCTCCCCATCCCGCTGACCAGACCGAATTTCTTTTATTAATTTATTTAATTTATTTATTTGTGAGAGCAGCAAGCTTAGCGTGCACATCTACGGCAAGGCGTTCCCCGTGCCCGAGGGACCCCACGAGTCTACGGCGTCAGATCCGTCGGTGGTGCGTTTGGGCAAGGACGTGGACTATGCCCGGTTCAGGAAGAGCCACAGCCTCTACCCCGAAAATACCTGAACGCATATCGCGCCCACCAGCTACTGGCCGCTCTCGTTGGAGGGCTGCCCAACGCAGCAATACGTTCTCTTAGGGTGCCTTTATTCTCTGCACTGCAGTAACCCGTTGACTCTCCTCTGAGTGACACACACCGTCGCACACACTGGTTTCGTCATCTGGCGCTTGTTTGCGAGGGCATCTTGAAGTAGTGGAAGTGGTCT
Organism: Acanthamoeba sp. SK_2022b; assembly: GCA_027943245.1. Classification (NCBI taxonomy): domain Eukaryota; phylum Discosea; order Longamoebia; family Acanthamoebidae; genus Acanthamoeba; species Acanthamoeba sp. SK_2022b. The sequence goes on along the minus strand of JANDJZ010000137.1, from coordinate 78,358 downwards.
TTCAAAGGTGAGGAAGAACAATGCAGGTGTCAAGACGCCATCGTATCGTTGTCGTTACATGTATGTACAGGCGTGGGATACGACCACACGTTTCGCCCCGTATGGGAGGAGGAGATCTCATCTCAAGACGAAGGCCAATAGTAGGACGAGTAGGGCGAGGCTGGTAAGGACGAGGAGGGAGAGCGGCCGCCCATGCTGGCCAGCAGGTCGCTGATGCTTTCGTCAAACTCATGCGCCCGCGAGGAGAGCTCCGAAGGGCCATCGCCGGGCGTGGTCTGCTGCTGCTGCTGCTGCTGTTTCACTGGATTGTCACCGTGGGCGCGCTGCTGGTAGTGGTCGCCTACAGGGTAGAGATAGCCGTCATTTCCGTGCCCGTCGCCAGCCAAGCCACAGGCGGCCATGTCTGCTGGCGTGTAGTTGCTGCCTTGCTGGTGGTATTGGGGCGGTTGGGTGTCGTAGGCCGTGGGCTCTGAACGGCTTTGGGCGGGAGCGCCGGAGAAGCCTGTCGTCTGCTGTTCGAGCTCCCTCGCCGGCTGTTCCAACATGAGGGCTGCATATACACATGCGCGCGTGAGCCCGCCTCCTCTCCTACACACTCTCGGTAGAGGGACGGAGAGTGAAGAACAGGACGACGTACTCGAGCGATACCAGACCGCGGGCTGGACGACGGGCTGGACGACGGGCTGGACGACGCTGGTGGGGTTGAGGGTTATGTCGCCCTCGTCCATGCCGTCAGTGACCGAGAAGAGCCATCGCTGCCGACGCTTTGCATTGTAGAAGAACTGGTAGCGGTTGCGCGCGCGCGCCGGGATGCCGCTCCTCTTCACCACCAGCATCGGCAGCGCGAAGATGTCTCCTATCAGAGTGCCGGGCCTGCTCTCACCGCAGAAGCCAAAGAAAACAAAGGCCGGCCCCAAAAGTTAGTTGGGCCACGCGGCGAAGAAGGCGAGACTGCATGTGGTTGGATGGCGGTACGGTGAGAGAAAGCGCTTCGCTGTTTCGTCTTTGAAGGCGTAGTCCGGCATGGCAAGCTTGGAGATGAGCGAGCCCACCAGCTCGTTCTGTAATCCGCGTAACTTGCGTGAGTGGGCGAATGAGAGGGGGATGAGGTGCAGTGCGGGGGGGGGACATTACCCTGGTGTAGCCTATGAGCGAACAGAAGGGGTCGTTGACGTAGATGATGAGAGGCGCCGCGCCTTCTTCGCCCGGCACGTTAGGGGACATCATACGGAGAATAACTATTGGCTTACTGTACAGCAACACGCCCCCATGATGAGCAACACCACAATGCAGCACAACACAATCGCGAGAGCCAGTCAACAAACAGCAAACAGCCGACCAACGATCACGTTGGCGCAAGGCGCACCCCGGGTTGTCGCAGACAAAGGGTCGGTCGGAGAGGCCCAGATTGTACTCGTCGAGGAAGGGGAAGAGTCCGGCGATCTGCTGTCGTGGCGGCGGCACTGAGAAGCCGTGCAGCAGGGTCAACGACGCGGGCTGGCCCATGCAGTAGCCGGCATGCCGCGAGGGGCCCGCGTTGTTCGTGGCCGTGCCGGTATTGATGAGCGGTATTGACAGGGAGAGCGGTGACGAGCAGGAGGCCACGTCCGCGGGGTCGCCTGAGGCGGGCGATGTCGACGAGTCGGAGCACGGAGCGTTGGTGGCGGCGGTGACCGCCGCGGCGACCAGCGATGGGACGGTGTCGATCTTGGACCTGAGGTCGCGCAGCAGGTCTTCGATGCTGTCCTGCCGCCGCTGCGTCTCGCGCACCTCCTTCTTCAGATCCCGCATGTGCTCGCCGAGCAGGCAGAGCAGGCGCCCGGAGAGTCCCTCGTCAGCCTGCGTCGGTTGTGGCGCCGGCTGCTGGTGTTGCCTGGCCTCGCTGGCAAAGTCGGGCGGAGCCAGGCCGTCGAGGCCATCGCCGACGAATTGCCCGTTGATCGCCGGCTTTACGTATCGCGACGTGTGCTCCCCGCCGCCGCCGTGGTCGCGGCCGGCGTGCAGTCGGCTGCCATTGGCGAAGAGGCGTGGGAACACTTGGGTGGGCAAGGGCGTTGGAAGAGGAAGCGAGCCGCTGCCGCCACCAGTAGCTGTGGGAACCAGAGGCGGCAGGTCTGTGTGGCGTCACACATGCACACGAGTTGGTGGAAGTAGATACAGCTGAAGAACTTCTTATGAATGAGGTACGCGCACCGGTGGCTCGCGCCTTCTTGCTGGGTGGGTGTGGCTCTCTTTGGTGCTGCTGCCTCTGCTCGGTCTTCTTTGGCCGTCCCCGTTTCTTCTTCTCAGGATCCTGGCAGGCCTTTCCCATTAACGCGCATCGCTTGCACGGCCTTTCTCTGTCGAGGATTTGGCAAATTATTTAGTGCCAGCCATGGTAGAAAGCAAATCTAACTGCTCGTGGTAGGCGTACTTGCTGCAGGCGGTGTGAGCCTCGCGGCAGGCAGAACATGCTTGGGCGGGTGGCGAGAATTCGCCGGCCAACGCCATTACCATCGATTCCACTCCACTTACCCCCGCCATCTGCCCCTCTGTTACCCTTCCTTTCTGTCTTACGTCTGTCTCCCCTCGGGTGTCGGGTAGTATCACACGTGCTTGCTTCCGCGAGGCTTTCTCGGGCCTCTTTTCACAAGCAACTTCTGAACGTTGTGATGAGGGCAGCAGAGTTATTAACCAGCCACCACGCGAAAAAGAGGCAGCAACACGCGTTCCCACGTCTGAGTTACGAACTCACCCACGAGCATGACCAAGCTCAACACAAAATTGGAGCATTTGTTGAACGTGTAGTTATGCGCGTGCACGCGGGACCACCGGCGTCAGTGCTTTAGAGCCAAGTGCTCCTGCAGCTTGGCCCGAAGCTCCTCCTTCTCCTTCTTCAGGAGGGCGTTTTCGCTCTTGATCTCGCTCATCTCCTTCCTAAGCAGTTCGTTCGTTTCTCGGATCTCCTTGATCGAGTCTAGGATGTGCATCAGATTGGCCTCCGTGAAGCCTCCGTTGGGGTGCGCTGCCGCTGCCGCGGCCGAGGGTGTGGATGAAGTCGTCGACGGGGTGGCAGTCGCCGCAGAGGACGATTGAGTCGCTTGCGTCGGTGTTGGCGGTGGGGCGACGGCGGCAGTAGTGGTGGTGGTGGTTCGAGGCAGAGATGCGGCCACGGCCTGCTGCACCTGCTGCGGCTGTGGTGGCGAAGTTGATGTGCCGAGCGGGGTGATACCGGCTGCGTTTTGGAAAAGAGAGATGATGAAGGAGGGATAGAGGAAGGGAGCAGCGGGAGCGGCAGAGAGGGGAGGGAGGGGAGGGAGAGCGGTGGAGGAGAGGGATGAGGGGAACTCGGGCTGCTGCCCGAGCCGGAGAAGAGAGGAGGGAGGCGGAAGACGGGGGAGCTCCGGTGGGGGAGCGGATGCGGCGCTCGGCGGCGGCGAGTGGTGTCCGACCACCGAATCGCTCGACGAGGCGGCAGTGGTTGTAGTTGATGTGGTTGACGCACTCGGTCGAGGCAGCACCGCCGGCAGCGGATGCTTCGGTTCTGATCCTGCAAGAGCAAGCGATGGAGAGAGACTAGTCAGCCAGTGAACCGCTGCAACCGAGCGACCAATGTGGTGAAGCAAGAGTTCTCTCAGAAACTCTTAAGAGAAACATAACATTTGGTGTGCCCAGATAAGGCACACACAACCGGGTTTGGCTCAAAAACTCTCCGCCCCGCAGTGGTTGGCCTAGAATAAAAGGACGGAGGGAGGGGCGGTGGATGGGTTGTTTTACCGGTACTACGGGCACGTTTGGAACAGGGAGAAGGGTCTTCGTCTGTTTTGGAGCCCTTGGGGGTGCCCGGTGCAGCGCTTTTTCGAGGCCGCCCCCTTTTCTTCACATTCGCATCTTGACACATCTCTCCTTTTCCCAGAAGGTTGCATCTGTGGCAAGGCCTAGCACTACAAGAGGAAAGAGCGTCAACAAATTTTGCGACATTGTAAAAATGAGCCCACTCCAAATCCAAATTGAATTCGGAAGAAAAGAAAGGAAGTACTTCTCGCATGCTACGTGAGCAACCCGGCACGAGTTGCACGCAGGTCTCTTGTACGGACGCGTAGGGCCGCCAGATGCTCCAGGCCCATCTCCTGCTGGAGGCAGTTCCGTCTGCATAGATGTGGTTCCTGTTTTCTCTCCCGTTTTTCGTCACAATCCTTCTTCACTTTCTATTTTCTGTCTGCCCACACAATATCCCTTCTTTTCGTATTCGCGCCTACACCGTCTGTCCTAGTTCTTCTTCGAGGGTGCGTGTTTGGAGTCTTGCGTTGGAGCTGGAAAGAAGTGGGGGACAGGTGGTGCGGTTCTGCTTCAGCTGCAAGGGGCGGAATAATGCGGTTGGCGGACGGTCAGATGTAATCGCGAGAGAATCGTACGAACCCAACTGCAAAACGTCCGGAAAACGTCGACAAGAGCGGAAACCCTCCGCTCAATGAATTCTCCGCCAAGCCAGTGGGCAGGTTTGGGGGGAGGAAAAAATGCCAGGAAGTTGGGCTGTTGCTCACAGCAGAACCGGCACGGGCTCGTCACCTCAGATGGCGCTAGGACGTGCTCTTGTTCTTGCCGTCGTCATTCTTGTCCTGTTCGCCCACCGGCCAGTCGCCTTTGGTGATCGGAGGACAGCCGCGTAATTGCGCACACAAAGAGTGACCAAAGCGACAACTCAGCGGGCCCATTCTTTGCATCGCTTGATGGATCGGCAGCAAACCGGACATACATGGGAAAAGCAGACTAAAATCCTGGTTTGCCTATTTCCCTCCGCCAATCAGCGAGAAGCTGCACGGAAGGTTTCCTCGTGTGTTGGCTGGCGGCGTTGTGTTCTCAACCGCACGCACAACTGTCGATCGCGACCTCTACTCGTGTGGGCCACATTGCAATACAACAATACATCTAAATGAACAAGTCCCGTGGCGCGTGTGGGCCGTGTCGTATCGCCCATACGGCTTGTGATGGGTACGAAATCATCCTGCCAATTCTTCTACCCCAATTCGGTTCATCTCGTCAATCGATGGCCACCCCGGCTTTGTGTGGTCATGTGGCCACAAAGACAGTCAGCGAGGATGGAAGTAGGGATGCGGTTTCGGTGGTGATTCTCTCACAGCCGCCTCTCATCAATCACAACAGACAACGCCCTTGCCGACGCTGTACAACTTTGGGCAAAGATGAGGATTGCGTCGATATAGAGCGCAAGCGGCCGGGGCGCCCCAAGGGCGGCAAGTCAAAGACGCTCGAGAACGGACTCGCCACCATTAGTATCAAGAAGGCCCGACTGGATGGTACGCGTCCTCTCGGTCGCCTGCAACTTGGTGGTGGTGGTGGTGGTGGTGACCGTTCATCCCTTTCCCAACTGGCGCGTGCCATACAGAAACGTCGCCTTCGGGAGCGGCTGCCGACAGCGCGCCCGGGACCGCCTCGGCCTCGACGGCTGGCGCTGCTCCAGCGACATCAGCCACAGCGGCAAAGCAGGAGCCCGCCAGTCAACAGCAATCCACACAGAGCGCGCAGCCCCCAGCACAGCCAACGCTGCGGCCGCTGCGACAAACGCCTCGCTTCCCCAACCTCGCCTCGGCGTTCACCCCGCTCGTCAAGGTGCCCATCTCTCTACCGCCGCTTCCCTCCTCCGACGCCCTGCCGGTGCCCAAGTTCCCCCTGCCGCCGTTCAACAGCACATTCTCCTCTTCCATCCCCGCTTCCTCTTCCACCTCGCTCTCCGCTTCGGCGTCTTCGTCGTCAGCCGCGGCGGCGTCGCCGTCATCGTCGCCCTCCGTTGGCTCTGGCGCGCAGTCGCGGACTCCGCTGCCGGCCGCGGCGGGCCGACCGTTCATTCCCAACTTCCCGCCGCCGCTCCGGGTACCGCTGGCCACGCCCGCCGAAAGCGGGAAGCCGGCTCTGCGAGCCAAGGACGCCGACGTGTCGATCAAGCCCGACTCCGGCAAGACCGCGAACCCCTACCTCGAGTCCCTCCTCTCCTTCCTCGTCGAGGAGGTAAAGGAGCTGAAGCAGGCCAACACCAGCATGAAGGACGAGTTCCGAAGGACCGTCAAGAAGCTCAAGAACGACATCGGCCAGCTGCAGGAGTCGCAGCATCGCATGGACAAGGAGAGGCGAGAACTCGAGGACCGGCTATCTGCGCTCTCCTCGGGCACGCCCAGCGCCCAGCCCGCGTCCAAGCAGAGCTCCCCCAAACAGCCGCCCATCCACTCCTCGCCTCGCTCTCCGTGTGCCACATCATCTCCCGCCAACACCTCTTATGCTCCTTCATCCTCTTGCTCTTCTTCCTCCTCCTCCTCTTCCTCCACGACCTCTACGACTTGCTCCTCGCCTCCTGCCTCATCGACGCCATCTGCCATTGCTCTGATACCGCCTTCGCTCGCCACCTCTCGCACCGAGATCCTCTCCAGCTTCCCCTTCCTGTCTTCCTACAACCTAGCGTCCAACGACGTCCCGTTTGTCTTGACCGACCTCAAGTACGGCTCAGCCATCCGCCCCGCGCACTTTTTGTTGGTAAATGTTATCATTATTATTATTATTAATAATAATAATAGTATTCATTTCATAATTGCGGGTCTGACTTGGCGTGGGGTGTGGCAGCAAACCGTTTTTGGCCGTGCGAACGATGGATGCGACAGTGGGCGAGGAGAGCAACCCTCCCATGGTCATCGCCGCCAATCCCCCCTTCTGCCAGCTCATCAACTATTCCCTGGTACTGCTGCTGTCCCTGAACGGCTCTTGCAACGGCACCTGATTCGTGGCTTCTCATATCCGTCTTCCTCCACAGCACGAGCTGCTCGGCTGTCCGCTGTCCAAGATCATAGTGCCCGATGAGAAGATGAAGAAGCAGTTCCTCCCTATTCTCTACAACAGGTTTGGCTTCCAGCCCCTCCACGCCACCGTCGGTAGTTTAGGGACCATTGACATGCATTCCTTTGGCCAACGTGTCACGGCACCACCGCCTTCTTGTTTTCCAGGAGGCCCAACTCGCTGATCAGCGACATCGTTCCGCTCTCGCCACTGTGCATGCCCAAGGACGGAAAGATGATCAGGCTTTCCACACACATTCAGCTCTTCTTCTCGGATAACGGAGTGGTACGCGACACGCCCCTGCTCCATTAGGGTCATTCCCCCCTCCCACGCCGCTATAACTTACTCAACTCTGCTGTACTCGTCTCGGTGACGTGGGCGTGTGGGTGGACAGATGCGATGGAGCGTGACAGTCATCGATGGAATTGAGGAGGCGCCGGCCTTGGCTGAAGCGCCCATGACGTGGCTGCCGGGCTTGCCCAAGTGGTGGTCTGCCTACTCCACAAGCTCCCCACTGCCGCTGGCCACGCTGCGCGCCTCCTTCTCGCCCACCGCGCGCATGTCTCCGGCCGGCCAACAGCAGCAGCACCAGTCGGGCGCGTTGGCTGCGACAGCCAACGGGGACGCGCTAAACAAGGACCTCGCCACCGTGCGGGGTGCGCCGGGGATCAGCGCCACGGGCAAGCGCAAGCTGGGCGACCGATCCTACGACCTGGGTGAGCTGCTCTCCAACTTCGCGGCGCCGATACCCTCGCCGCCAGTGGGCACCGGCGACTTCGCATGGCTGCTCAAGGACGGCGTCGGGGGCGGCCTTGTCTACGCCGGCAGCGGGCCGAGAGGCGATGGGCAGCAGCCAGCGCAGGCGCGGGAGTCGTGGCTCCCCGACTTCGGCAAGAAGGCGCCCTCCTCGTCGGGCGGCCTAGAGACCAGCGGGCCTTGGGCACCTCATCATCGTCGCCGTCGTCAGCGGTAACGTCGTCGGCAGGCGGGATGTTGGGGACACCGACGACACGAGAGCAGCAGGGCGTGGCCAGGCTGAGCAGCCTCAAGCCGTGGTGAGCCCAACCGGCCCAGCCCCCCTCCTTTTTGCTTAGCACGTGTGTGGTTGGCCAATGGTGTGGCCCCATCTGCGGCTTTCGGCGACAAGCGCTGATTGGAGGCTCCGCACTATTTTGTGAGTGGCCAGTAACATTGTCTTGTTTGCGATTCGTTTAAAAAGAGCACGTCCGCGGATATTTCCCCGGCTTTGATTTTCTTCCTAGAATTTTCTCTATTTGGCCAAAATACCCGCGACTGGTGGCTGCAGCAGCTTCCTGGCTCCCCGCAGAAGGGTTTGTGTGTGCCGGAGAGCGCTGGTACACCACCAGCACCGCGGCCTGGCTTTGCTCGTCTGCGCGACACGCGACGGGGGAAGACACGTCAACAACGTGAAGACGAAGAAACGGCGACAGCATAGGGACGGCGACTGACGTGATGAGCCAAGAGGTACGGGAACTTCCTCCCACACGCAACCCCCACAGTGCAGGCCATCATCGACATAAACGGACACCGAACTCAAATAAATAACAACGCGTAAATAAATACGAACACGACCGTGGAGCGCCACAGTTGCACAAGGCAACCACCTTCCTTATCCCAAAAAGCTGACACTTCTGCACACTTCGTCGTTTTCTTTCTCTTCTTCTCTTCTCTGGCTTCTGTCGCCGCGGTGTGGCTACTTCTCGTGTCTGTGCCCACTGCCTCGCCCGCGATGATGGAGCAGGCTGCCAACAGCAAGCAGCAGATAGGTCGTGCGTGCAACCTGTGCAGACTCTCCCACACCGCTTGCGAAAGGTGCCCTTAGCTTCCCCGCCACCCACTTCCGTAGCACCACCCACCTCCGCCAAAACATGAGAAATATTTGCGTATATGTGATCATAAGGTGCATGTGCCTCATGGCTTGTGTTTCACATTTCTCGGCGGGAGCTCTCCCCGTTAACATCCATCCAATCGCCATTCTTGCTGGTGTTTGTTGTTCTCCCACACATTCGTGCGCGGGCTTTGTCCTGACTTGGTGCGTCTCTCCTCTCATGTCCCCAGCACACGACCGTGCCGACGATGCGTGGCCATCGGAAAGGCGCACCTCTGTGCTGATGTCGAGATGCGAAAGCGCGGCCGACCGCGTAAGTCGGGCACCAACGGACAAAGCAATAGCAAGCACCACAGCTCGAAGGGGAAGAACTCTTCATCATCATCAACGCGACCCCCACAATCGGAGTCGACACACGAGGCCCAGGAGTCGGGCACGGTCGAGTGGCAATCGGCTGCCACAGCGCCCACCGCCAAGCGACCGCGGATAGAGCCAGCGGACGGTACGCGAACCTCTCTCCCTCTCCGCATCTCTCACGCAACCGTCAACCGTCGGGCCATATGGGCAGCACGCGCAACCAATGCTTGGTGTTCTGATGGCGACCATTGGCTATTGTTCGCACAGGGTTCAAAATACGCATGCCGTCGCTGGCCTTTGACCCCTTTGACCCCTTCCAAGTCTCCACTGCCGCCTCAACCACGGCCTCCGCGTCTTCGTCACTGGTTTCGGTGTCGCGGAGCGCAGGGTCAAACCTCCACTCCCACTCGGAACGGATCAGCAACATCTCCTCGTCGTTCTTCGGGCTCGCCGAGTCCTCGCTATCCACGGGCGTGCCGCACGAGGCCTTCTCCTCCTCCTTCTCCTATTCGCTCCATGGCCTGTCTTCATCTTCCTCCTCCTCTTCTTCAGCGGCGGCCGCCACCCACCTTTCGGGCTCTTCGTCGTCGTCCTTCGATATTTCTTCGTCTTCGTCGTCGTCTTCGTCGTCGCCACCGTCATCTCCCTATTCCTCTCCATCATCGTCGCCGCTCTCACCATTCGAATCCTCGAGCCAATCGCTGCTGAGCTCCTTGTCATCGACCCTCCTGCGCGCCGGCTCCGGCACCAATGCCGCGGACCGGAAGCGCGAGGACGTGCTGGAGGGCATCCTGTCGCTGGTGCTCGAGGAGCTGCGCGAAGTCAAGCAACACAACCGCGAGATGCGGAAGCAGCTCAACAAGGTGGTGAAGCGACAGAACAAGACCGAGCAGCAGCTCTTGAAAATCACAGCCACGCCCTCTTTTTCTGCATCGTCATCGTCTCTTTCGACGACGTCCTCCGCTTCCTCTTCGGCGTCCTCCTCCTCCTCCTCCTCCAATTCAGCAGCCGAACCGACGCTGTCGTTGTCGGCCCTGTCCGACATTCTCAACCGCATGCCCTTCCTCCTGGACTACACGGTCTCGCCGTCTACTTTTGTCGTCAACGACGCACGGTAGCTCCTCCACACTCCACGACCCCCTTGTGCGGGCCGCTTTGCCCACGCCAACGCTGCGCTGTTCGGGACTCTCACCATCTCTCTCTCTCTCTCTCAGAAAACCGTTCTACGCCCTTCGGATCATATCGCAGTACATCGGCGAGGACTCGTCGCCACCGATCTTCATTTTTGTAAATAATTCATTTGCCGAGCTGTCGGGATATGCCTTGGTACCGAGGCTGCTGCTCTTTTAATATTGTTAAGAGAGTGGTTGCTCACGCGTGGACTTCAAAATGCCATCACGCAGAACGAATTGCTTGGGCGAAACGTGAACAAGGTCACTTGCGTCGACGAACAGGCCAAGCGGGAAATGCTATCCAAGCTCTTCCAAAGGCACATCGCCTCCCTCTTCCTTCGCGAGTCTTTTCATGTGCTGATGTTTTTGTTTTATGATCCACCAGCGCTCCGCAAACGATCAGCGAGCCGTTTGCGCTTCAGGTCATGATGCGACGCAAAGACGGCCGAGTGTTTCGGTGTGAATCGCGACACCAGGCTTTTTACAATGAGCTTGGATATGTACGCTCCTTTCCTCGCCCGGGTTTGTATTTGGTGTTGTTGCTGTTGTTATTCTTATTGCTATTTTGCGCTCTCGGCTCACGCGTTCGTTCGGACCGCCAGATTCGATGGTGTGTAACGGTGATAGACTCCTACACGGAGTTGGATATTAGGGGAGAGGACTTGTCCCTCGACTGGACTCCGCCGATTGCGTGGGCTCAGACGGCGTCATCGAACAGGCCGTCGAGCACAGCCAGCACCAGGACGCCGGCGTTCTCATCGTCGCCGGTCAGCACTTCTTCTCCCTCGGCTCCCTCGTCCTGTACCACGCCGGGCAGCGAGAACCCGCACGCGCACTTTGCTTCGCCTCCTCCTCGATCCGCGCTGCCCAACATGAACAGCTATCCCACCTTCGGCCAACAACCGCAAGCCGCCGCATTCGACACTCACCAGGCACAGCAGCAGCAGCAGCAGCACAACTCGTCGATTCCTTCCTATCCGCCTTCTTCTTCGTCCGCAGCGTCGGCGCCATCGCCTCTCTTCTCTGGCGCCGACGATCGAATCGATCTTCAGGAACTCCTCCTTCAGCTCATACCGCCCTCGCCGTCTCTACCCTCTTACAGCATACCGAGCACTCCTTCTGGCGCGTCGTTGTCCACGTCGTCGTCGTCGTTGTCCACTTTGTCGTCGTCGGTTGGCGCATCAACGTCCGCGAATCCATCGTCGAACCAGCAACCGCCAGGAAGCGGTGGCGGCAACTACTCGTGGCTGAAGGAGCTCCGGCAGGCTCCCGCCGCGCAACCTCAGCAGCAGAACAGCAGCTGGTTCGACACCGACGCCTGAGCGCGAGAGCGCGGTAGGGCAGAGACACCCTACCGCACCGCAGCGTCGTATCTCTTCTTTTGTCTGCTTCCTTCCATCTCTTTTAGTACATAGAATTCTTTTGTGGCTCCCGCTTTTGCCGTCTCGGCGACATCCGCTAAATACGCGGAAACAGCGGCCGCCGAAAAAGACACACAAACGCCCACTCTCGCCTTGATGGAAGCCAGCACTGCTCAGGATCTCTTGAGTACAGCAGGCCAGCTTAAGAGGGCTTGTACCTTTTGCCGTCAAGCACACGCCGCTTGCGATGGGTATCCTGATGATTTTCTTTCCCACTTAATGCCACACATGGATTACGATTTTTTATCTCCATATTTTTTTAAAAAAATATCATTTGTGCACAAAGGCAGGTTTGTTTTTGATAAAAAAAATAATTTAATTCGTATTATCTCGTAGGGGTCACCCCTGCCAGAGATGCGTGAGCCTGGGCCAAACGGCGAACTGCCACTTTCTGCCTGTGCGCAAGCGTGGCCGTCCGCCCAAGGGCACCATCCAGTTTGACGCTGCACCTACCACTTCGGCCACCACACCCACGTTCGCCGTCACGACCCTCTCCCCGCACGCCACTTCCACACGCAACAGCCACCCGCCAGCGGGACCCGAACGCAGCAAGCGACGGCGGTCTGAACGTACAGACTTGCCACCCACCACACATACACGCGTGCCGAGCGCCCTAACGCTGACCCTTTGGGCATGGCCATGCGTGCAGCGGCGAAGAAGCCTCCACCTGCCATCGTGCCCCGGTTGGACTCCTCCAGCGCGGGCCACCCGGGAGCGACTGCAGCCAGCGGGCCCTCACTCCTGCGCAGGGTTGAGAGCCCCGAGCCGGCCTCGCCACCACCGCTGGATCGTGCGCTGGTGAACCCGAACGAAGGCATCTCAGGAATGGTCCTCACGCTGCTGGCCGAGCAAATGCGCGACATGCGACGAGAGAACCGACATCTGCGCGACGAGGTGCGCACGCTCAGCTCGCTACACAAGCGGGCCGAGCACAGGATCGAGGAGATACAGGAGGAGAACAGGCTCAACATGGAGCGCATCCTCAACCTGCTGGCCGCGCAGCAAACCGCGGTCTCGCTACACCAGCACATCCCGCAGTCCCCATTCTCGCAGCCCATCGACCCGGCTTCGCTGATGTCGAGGTCGCAAACGCCGCCGCACATGCGGGCCATCATCCACATCCTGCCCTTCCTCGCCGACTACGACCTGTGGATGCAGCCCGTGGTAATCGATGATCTGACGTAATCGTTTCCTCTCTCCCCACCGTGTGGCGTGCTCTAACTGACTTGCGTCTCGCTGTGTGAAGCAAACCGTTTGCGGCGTTTGGCCTGAGTGAGCCTGACACGATGGCAGAATTGGCCCTGCCCACCTTTGTCTATGCCTCCCCTTCCTTCTGCCATGTCTCTGGATTTGAGCTGGTTCGTTCTCTGCCCCTGTCACACATTCGACACACGATGCCCACTCCCTTGAGGCGCACGCATCGATGCGTGGTAATGCGACTGGCTTCTTATCGACAATTTCCTTCACTGTGTGCTGCCGCCGCAGCACGAGCTGTTGGGTCATCCCATAACGCTGCTGTGCGATCGCAGGGACCTCGGAACGCGCGATCGGGTCGCCCACTTCGCGTTCAAACCCGCAGATGTGTCTCGGATAGGACCCGTCTTCCAGACCACGCCGTCGTGGGCCTCCAAGAAGCAACAGCGTTTGAACATGCGTGCTCGGTCCCAGTTCTTCTTCAATGATTCCGGAAAGGTGTGTTCTGTAGCTCTCTTTATGAATATCCCCCTGTGGTGTGCGTGCAAAGCTCACCATGGCCTTCCTCTTCGACTGTACCTTCAGCCCAAGTGGTTCATCCTGGTCTGTGACGACGTGCTCGACTCGTCTCGTACCTCCAGCAGGTACCCGCAGCGAACGGTCCATGACTCCATAATGCGCTCCGGGCCGGAGGTGATCTGCGATGATTACGTGCCCGCCGCTGCGCCGAGCGCTGATGCCATCGTGCCCTCAACGCTTACCAGCTATCACCAGCTCGAGCTATACGCCACCCCAGCCGCCACGTCGAGCGAAGCCTCGCCCGAGTCATCTACGTCGAGCAGCTGCTCGCGGCAGTCGTTTAGCGAGTACAGCACTAGTAGCAACGAGGATGTGGCGATGCGCGTGTTCGGCGACGATACCGCCGGCCTATCGGCTAGGGATGCCTTCAACCCTGATGATCTCGACGCTCTGTGGAAGTCGCTCCGAACGCCCTCACCAGGCCTCTCTTACCTGTGAAGCGACATTGTCCTCCCCCCCCCAGCGCCTCTGTACAGCAAAACAAACATGTCCTTTCCCGCCTCATCTGATCCACCGCCCACTCAAAACAAAATACCTATGCATCGCAATGGAGTAATGTGTCATCTGTACAGATCAGCCGAGGACATTCCAGTCGGGCAGGGTGGGCTGGGCGTGTCCGCGCAGGGTGGCCAGCACCTCGTGCTGCGAGCCCTGCAGGGTCGATTGGCCCCACTTGGTTGCGCCGCCTCGGCCAAAGGCCAGAGTCTTGGCCTGCTCTTCGTTGAGCTGGGGCAGAGTGCGGCCGTAGGTCAGCCAAAAGGTAGACCACCAGGCGGGCACGAAGATTGGCGGAGCTCCGGGGCTGGGCACGTTGTGTTCGGTGGGCCGTTCGGTGCGGCCGCCGACCACCAGCGAGCCGATGTTGTCGGCGAACTTGCGCGACGACTCGATCTGCGCGGCGATGGTGCGCATGGCCTCCTCATCGGCCACCCCGTTCGCTGTGGATTTGTAGAACTGCACGAGGAACATGTTGGCCATGTGCACGCGATGAATGCGTGCAGTGCATGTGAAGTGGTGTACCTGCAGGGTGACGCGGACGGGGAATTGTGGGTCGCGTTCGATCGCGATGCCGGCGACCTCGTCGAAGGGACCCTCGGCCTCACCCACCTTGACGATGGCGTCCTCCACGTCGGCTGCCTCGTCCTCCGTAGGACAGGCGTACGCCACCTCGCACATAGCTGTCGACTGGCAAGCATATGCTCTGTAGCGTGTACATGAACCGCCGCACGCGCGTACCATAGTTGGAGAAGCTGGAGGTTTTGAGAGCGGGAGAGAAGTTCGACTACGTACAGTGGCAGGGCATAATCGGGTCGCTGCACTTGCTTCAACGGTACTTGAATAACCATGATCATGTTCTGCATTACAGCGTGCAATGGTGAGTAACTAGTAGTGTCAGCTATAGTGTGTACTGCACCTGTTGCTTCTCCTCCTTGGTCATCTCGCCCTGGGTCGCGACACCGCGTTCCTTGCGATTGTCACTCAGGCGCTGGCCGATGAAGCTGGCCTTCTCGCCGTTCTTGTTGAAGTACAGCTTCTGGCTACCCTCCTGCACCACCTGCGCGGATGTACCCTGGCTGTATCTCGAGGTTAGTCGCTAACTCTCGCGCAAGTCATGCACCGCATTCATGTACCGCGCCCCCGCCCAACAAATACCTGGTGGCAACGATGGCCAGTACTGCCGGATGGCCTGTGTAGGACTGGTAGTTGAAGATGGATACGTTGAACGTGGCGTCGCTGCCATGGGGCACCGGCAGGAAGCACGCCTGCGACGACATCAGCGCATGGCTGTCCCTCTCCGCCGCGTACAGCGATGTCCTGCATACGACACACAACACAGGGAACGAGACGATGGTTGATGGTCAGATACAGCCACCGACGTGGCAGATGAATGAGGTATCGTACTTGGAGCCCGCCCACGACTGGGGGTTGTGGAGGTAGAGGCGGAAGTTATCGAGATACTCTTTGAGCGTGACCGTGTACAGCTGGCCGCCCTTAATCTCATTGCCCACCACCAGCGGGATCTTCTCCATCGGCACGTCCCTGTAAGGGAAGAGAAGAATTATTCAAGCAGCTAAAGTGGTGAAGAGTAAAACCGACTGTTCGTACCAGGTCAGGTCCTCGAAGTTGGGGTGGCGCACAAGTGGGAGGGCGTGGTCGAGCACGTTGAGGGTCATGTCGCTGATGCACGGCCCCCAGCACGAGCCCTTGAAGCGGCCGTTGTCTTCCCAGGCCACGTTCATAACGTCTAGACCGAACTTGCCCGCCAGCTGCCGAGCGTTAGTGCGGCCGTCCACCATCCGCTCCACCTTCTTGATTAGGACGAGCAGGCTCTCGTTCTTCCCCACCGTGGTATCATTGAGGGCCAGCAAAGCGTCGATGGTAGCTGCCTCATTACCCTTGTGCTGCTGCATGACGGCGTCGAGCACATCTAGCGAGAGGTTGGAGAACATGGCTATGAGCTGTTGCTTGAGTGCTGCCATCACGACAAAGTAGAGCCTGTCTTGCTTGTGTGGGTCGGGTCTTCGGTTTGTTATTAACGGCTGTTTTCTTTTTATTTAAAAAAGAACGGGTGGCTTGGCTTCCCTTATTTCGGTTAGGTGAAGCACTGTTGGTGATGCCCCAGTTGCATTGAAAACAAACTGTTTTAAACACTCTGAAAAATGTACAAGGCCTCCTAAAATGCTTGGTAACAATGGTATAAACCAGGCAGTACCTTGTCCTCCTCTTGTTATACATCTCTTGTTTCTTCTGCTTGCTGCAAGAGTGGCTATCTGTTGCTTCAGATGTAGAAGTCCAATTTTTATCAAGTGGGCAACATTCATCATCTGCCTTCTTCATTTAAGCATTGCTGCATTTCAAAAGGTGCCAATTAACACACTGATGTTGATTAATTTGCATTCATCCTCCAGTCTACTTGACGATATGTAAATCAATATGATTGGACATTGGCTTTGCAAAGGTAACACCAATGCTAAGACAGAATTTTGCAGCCTGGAAGTTCACAGTTCAGGTGATGTATGATCCATTCAGGAGTTGCCTGAATCAAAAATCTGACAGGAATGCAGGTGAGAGCTGCTTAATTGATGGCATTGCAACAAGGTTTTGCCAGTGCACCCACACATACAAACATGCTTGCTAAACCACTGTGTCAACATGGCCTCTTCACCTTTCCATGCCATCCAGTCATGCATGAGCATGTGATGTTGATGGCCATGAACATGGGGTTTATGCTTGCCGTCATAAGTGTATGCACTATTCTAATGCACCTCTTTCTAGGTGCTTGTGTTGTGGGTAACCTTCTTGCCATTTATTCTTGCCAGTCTATCTTCTACATATGTGCACAATGATCATGTCCTCAACGCATCATTGCACAACTGCATCAGCAAGCCAGGCAATACATCTGACAACCAGGTGCTTTTCTGACAATTAAAGATCATGCATCCCTTTCAGCTGCCCTTTCACAAAATCATGCTGCAATCACATCAAAGCTGCATGTACAGATAGCTCCTTTACCAACATCAAGGCCTGGTTTACTCAGCGTTGTGTACAGACAACTGCAGCATGCTCCACTCTTCCTGTGTGTTCAGGACCATTAGAAGAGAGAGTCTTCATTATGGTCAAAACCTTTTAACTAAACTATGAAATTTAACTTCATTTTTGATTCACTATGCCCACCATTTTTTGAGCACCTATTGACCAAAAAATTTGAGGTTGATGCGGTGTGCTTACGGCAATTAATTAGCTGCAATCAACTGACTTGACCTTGGTCACACATCACACCCAAGGGCGGTGTGGGTGGAATGAAAGTCGTGGGCAGCGTCATTTCGTGGTAGGAACTTTACACGCTGGCATCATCAGGAGATGGAGAGGCAGAGCTGCTACCAATGGCAGATGTATCAAAGGAGCCCACGGCAAACTTCATCATCTCCTTCTGCATTGGAGGTCATGCGGATGAATGTCAGTTGTAGTGTGAGGGTGACGTCAAGAGGAATAGTGCAGTGTGACGTGCCTTGAGTGGAGAGAAATTGTCGGTAAGCTTGAGGCCGACGTTGCGCAGAGCCGCTAGCGGGAGGAAGGAGGTGCCCCACAGTCGCTTGAGGCCGTCAACTGCTGCAAGCATCATGGCGTTGGCGACTCGCCGGTCCCCCTCGTACTGCTTCAGCACACTCACATCACCGACATCCCTCCCTGGAGTGTCCCGCGGGAGACACGCCCGGGTCAGGAGTGAGATACGTTGTCAACACGCCCTTGCGACTCCTTCCCCTGATCGGATGGGTGGGGCTGGGGGGAGTCCTTACCCGTTTGGACTGCGTCGATTATTGAGTTAGTGAGCGAGGCCACATCGGCAAAGCCCAGGTTGACTCCTTGCCCCGCGAGCGGGTGGATGGTATGAGCCGCGTCGCTGTTTCAAAGAGAAAAATGATCCAACAATAAATTTAGAAATAAAAAGATGAATTTCGTTCAACGCTTTGCGTTTGCGCAGAAGAGCGCGGGCGGACCCGATGAGAGCGACGCGAGGTCGGATGTAATCGGTGGCGTGGGCTATGCGCAGGGGGAAGGCAGCGCGCTTGCCCACAACCTCCTGTAGCACGGGCGGCTGGCGAACAAGAATGATCATCTTTCAGCTGACATCATGGAGAACAGTCGAAAGCCACACCGTTGGCCGGGGCGATCTGCAGATCGTACCTGAGGATCGGTTCCTGCAAATGGGTTGAAGGGCAGCCTGTCCTCGATGAACGACAGCGCACCGGTCGACGGCTCTGTAAGATATCGAGCCGAGTGAGCTTTGGAACTCGGGAGAGGAGTGAGGGTAGCGGGTGCTCTGAGGTGAACGACAAACCGGGAGGGTCATGGAAGGCATGGTTGAGCTCTTCGAGGAAGGCCTTCTCGTCGAGTCCCAGCAGGTGATCGGCGTGCGAAATATTTGTCGACCACACGATCGACGCATAGCGGTCCCACAGCTGTCGAAGGCACGTCGTGTGATCATGTACGCTGGGCAGAGGACAGGGAACGAGAGGACGTACCGGCAACAGCGCCACGGGCCCGGTGGGCAGGAAGCGCTGCCAGGCGGTTGTCATGTTGGCCATGTGAGGTGGCAGAGTCACCGTTGCCACTACGCCTCGCTGGTGAAATGCGCATGTGTTTCAGTCAGTCATCGCTAAGTGTGGCCCCCGCCGCGGGACAGTCAATCTCTGTTGAGTGTTACCTGCGAGTACTGCCAACCGACCGCTCCGAAATTGAATGTCTGCCGCACGATCGACTGCGCGCCATCCGCACCGATCAACAACCTGCCAGGGGGAGGTGTTCGGGTCAGCCTCACAAGTGAGTGAGGATACATCGCGTAGTCTTGCCGACCGACAGGCAGCCGTGAATTCGGAAGAGCACCGAGCTGGCATCCACGTACTTGGTCCTTAGCTTGTTGCCATTTTTCATTTGCAGCCCGACCATGGGCTGCGGAGACGACCAGTCTACTGTCTGGCTGTCGTCTCCTCGGCCTAAGAGAAGGGTGAGCACATTAAAAAGAAAATAAAAATATCACAGTAATCCTTGTGGCGAAACCTTCCAACTCGATGTGCTGGACGGACATGGGGGAGAAGAGCTTCACCGAGGGCAGCTGCTGCATACGCTCGAAGAGCGCCGACGTAATGACGCGGTTCTCCACTAAGAAGCCAAGATAGTCCATCCCCACCTGAAGCAGCACCATCAGAAAGACGTGACTCATGACTGACGCCATACGCCGCCAAGTCAATGAAGTCGTACCTCATTGTGTTTGAAGCTAATTGAGGCCTTGCCGCTTGTGTCCCACACCTGGACGCGTTCATGCGTGGAGCGTAAGGCTTCAGGCGGAGAGCGAGTCCGCTGTTGAAGGCAGGCACCTTCATGGAGTAGAAGGGCGCCACGCGCGCGTCGACGATGGCGTCCCACGCTCCGACGGCCTGCAGCAGCCGAGCCGAGGCCGGGTTGACAGATACCACGCGCAGGTCGGGCGTTGGCGGCAGCGGGTGGAGCGGCGCCACGACGCCAGCCTCCACTAGCCCCACTCGCAGGTGACCCGTCGTAGGCGTGCTGCCTGCACCGTCCTGTTCTGTGAGGATGAAGTGGTGGAGCGTGGTGGTATCAAGGCCAAGGGAAAGAGGTACCAAGCGCACAGGCGAGGGCTGAACCCACCATGCCGCCACCGATGATCACCACATCAAAGTCCGAATCTGATGTGGACGACCTCGTTCAGTGAGACCATGGTGGCCTGTACCTAGGTGAAGCCAAGACACGAGGGCGTGTACCGTTGGAGGCAGTGGTGGACAAGAAGCGGATGCGCGAAGCAGATCTGCATTTGAGGTAAAGATTGTTTCTTTCTGAAAAAAGAATATGCGCAACGCTTAGGTGGTTCGTACGCGTGAGGAAACGGAGAATGCAGGACCACAGCACCTGGCCGACGCCACAACGCAGCTCTCGTTCTCATCTTTTGGCGAAGCCAAGTTTTCTCTTTGTATATTTTTTATTTTCTTTGTGGCATGGCGCAAGAGGAAAACATTTTTTTCTCTTTTCTCTGGCGACTGGGGCGGCCGTTAGGAAGAGAAGGCCGCGACGGCGGCCGAGTGCCGGCGGAGGGCCGAGAGGTCGGCGAATTGGCGCTGGAGGGCGTCTTCGCGGAGGCGCAGGGCGTGGAGTTCCTCGTCGAGGGCGGAGAGGCGCGCAGGGAGGGCGCGCTCCTCCATGCCGCGCAGGGCCTCGAAGCAGCGAAGCTCCACGGAGGCCTTGTCCAGGTTCATGTACAGTTCGAGGATCTCCTTGTGGAGCGCGTTGGCCCGGTTCTGGTAGCCGCCGTTGTAGACCGTCAGCCGCTTCTCGAGCTTGGCCGCCTTGGTCGTTTCCTTCTTGACCTGGCCCTGCAGGGCGTCGAGCTGGGCCTTGAGCGCGCCCAGCCGCTCCTCTTGGGAGAGGGCCGACACGGGGAGGGCGCGCTTCTTGGCGGGCACGTAGATGTACTCCTGGCTGGCCTGCTCCCACAGCCGAGAGTATACCTCGGGCGGCACTCGGCCGTTGTTGGCGTTGACGGCGGCGACCTCCTCCATGAGCAGCTTGCGCGCCGCGGTGAGCTCGTCCTCGGTCATCTGCTCGTACTGCGGATGGGCCTTGGGGGCCTCGCCCCCCTTGATGGGGTACTCGACGGCCTCGTGGATGAGCATGAGGAGCATCTCGCGCCGCATCTCCTCGTCGGCCTTGCGCAGCTCCTCGTCCGTCGCGGTCGCCGAGTCGTCGGCGGTCTCGAGGAAACCCCGGTTGACGCCAAGCGGTCTGGGCAGGTCGCGCTTGAGCACCTGCGAACGGAGGCGCAGCTTCAACTCCTCCCGCGCTCGGGCCTCGTCGCGCTTTCGCTGCAGGGCGTCCTCGGAGTCCTCGACCATCTGAGCCTCGGCGTCCTCTTCTTCGTCCTCGATCTCGGGCATGAGCAGCTCGTATTTGTTGCTGGGGGCGGGGAGCGACGAGAGGCCCATGCGCAGCTGCTGGCGCACGGCCAGCTGGCGCTGCTTCTCAATGAGCGGTGTCGACAGGGCCATGTTGTCGCCCTCGACGGGCTCGTTGATGTGCAGGCCGTCGCGGATGGGCGTGCGCAGGGGCGTGGCGCCGGCTCGACCCGGGGTCGCAGAGACGCTCATCGCACGTCCGCCCTTGACGGGCGTGGCACCGCCATCGGGCGCTCGTCCAGGAGTGGCGAGAGCGAGGGCGTTGGGGGTCTGCACTTCGACGTGGCGAGGCGTGATGCCACTGAAGTCGCTCGGGTGAAGGGGCGTGTTCTCACCACCCTTGAGCGGGGTCTCGCCACGGGTGAGGGCGATGAGGTTCTGTGCCTCGAGCAGCACGGTGTCCTGTCGTGAGGGAGTGCGCATGTCGCGTGCGGGCGTGCGGAGAGGGGTGGGAGTAGGGGCAGTCGAGTAGTCGGCGAGGAGGAGGCGGGTGGCGCCGCTACCCTCCTCAAGGGGAAGAGGGGCGCTGGCGCCGAGCTTGGCAATCTCCTCCATCTCGGCGTCGCCGATCTGGGGGGCGGGGAGGTTGAGACGCGTACGGTGACGGGTTTGGTCAGGATCGTTGAGCTTGTTGATCTGCTGCACGGCGGCAGGCAGGTCCTTGATCTTGCGCATGGCGACCTTGCGAGCGTCCTTCTTACGCTGGCGCTCTTCCTCATCGTCACGACGACGAGCCTCGAGACGTTGAAGCGCTACGGGCACGAAGTTGGGGTCGGCGCGACGTTTCCTCTCCTCGCCCAGCTCGCGGCTGGTATCGTAGAAGCCAGCTGGCACCTTCTTCTGGAAGGGGATTTCTTTGAGATAGTCGATGCCCTTCATCTTGCGTCGCCTCTCGGGTATGTGCAGACCAGCGGCCTTGAGCTCGCGCTTCTTCTGCAGGGCAGCCAAACGACGAGCCTCCTCCAGCTGCTTCTCGCGTGCCTTCCGCTTGGCTTTCTTTCCCTTAGTGTTGGCCAGACGTGCTCGCGCTTCAGACAACATTTCCTTTTCATCTTCGTCCATGTCCACCGGATCGGGTCGAGCCGGCTTCGTCTCGGGCTGGGGATCGATCTCTCCCGGTCGCAGGCGACGAGGATCATCGGCAGAATCGAATTCGGCGTCCTTCTGCTGTGCGGCATCCAGCAGCTTCTCGTAATGTTCGAGGCACTGCGCCGGTGTGCGCCCCACGATGGGGGCGATCGTACGCCACTGCGTGGGCATAAGCTTGGCCAAATGTAGCAGCTTCTCCTCTTCCTCGCGGCTCCATTCGGTCTTCTTAATGCTCGGGTCAAGCCACTCGTACCAGCGCGCCTTGCATTGCTTTGCCGATTTGCGCACCAACAGCGACGAAATACGAGCCCACTGATTGAGACCGTATTTCATCACCGCAGCCTTCAATATTTCATCTTCCGTGTTCTTCCACACACCTCCCTTGATGATGATCCTCATCTCTACGCGCTCGTTACACCAATTAAATCCTGCGGTACCCAACGCGCAGGCAAGCAAGGATGAAAAGGCTGAGAAAAAGCAAAAACAAAACTCCGAAACATGCGCGCCTTCTTTATTACACTTTTACGCATCAGCTGTCCGAGCACTCCCCGAGGAGGAATCGCTCCTTGTCAACGCCCAGAAACTCGAGGGCATTCTCGCCAAGCAGCTTTCGTTTGGTGGCCTCATCGAACTCGTCGACAGACTCGATCAGCTTGCCCGGCTCCTGCTCTCCCACTGCGCAGCGTCAGTTCTCCACCGTGTAAACGCCGCCCTTCCACACTCGTCTCTGTTTTGCGCGGAGGTGGAGACAGGGAGGAGAGGGGCATACGTGGGAAGGGGTAATCGGTGCCCAGGGCCACCTTGTCCTTGCCAAAGAGTTCAACAACGTATTTGAGGCAGGCCTGGTCGTGTGTGAGAGAATCGACCCAGAACCGGCCTGGTGATTGGCGGGGATTGAGGGGGGGGGGTGAGATTGTGTGCACTACGTTAGGTGGCTGATCAACACGCGGCTTCTCTCGATCGAGAGTTGTTCGCACCCAGGAAGTCGCGAGGGTTCGTCTTGCATTCGGTAGCGCAGAGGTCGGGTCGGCAGTGCCATCCGTGTTCGATGCGCCCGATGGTTCCAGGGAACGAGCCGCCAGCGTGGGCAAAAGCCACCTTGAGCTTGGGCAGCCGCTCGAGCACGCCGCCAAAGATCAGCGAGCAGATGGCCAGCGAAGTTTCGGCGGGCATGCCCACTAGCCTGTTCCAACAACACAAGCACGCGGAGAGAGTTCAGACGATGAAACGGGTAATCGTGCACCCCTGTGGCGAAGACCGGTCGTACCAGGGCATCCAATACTTGCTCATGCTCTTCTGGCCCATCATATCCCACGGATGCACAAAGATCGCAGCGTTAAGCCGCTCCGCTTCCTGCATCGGTTCAGATAGAATCAGTTGATCCAAGGATCTAAAGATGCTTCACCAAGGTTGGGCAGGCGCACTTGGAAGATCGGGAAGAGCTCTTCGGCGTACAGATTCCAATCGTTAACGTGCGACCCGATTTGGACGCCAGCCAAACCCAGTTCCTGCACAGGAACCGCGGGAGTGGGTACACGCGAGCCTACACGGTAAGCACAGCAACTAACGCACCTGCACGCACCGCCGCAGCTCCTGAATAGCCAATTCGGGCGCCTGCATGGGCAGCGTTCCCAAGCCTGAAAGCCGTGCACGTGTGCATCACAGACCGGGTGAACAGAAGAACAGACGTCGCCGGCGTTGCTGTACGACGTGCAACGTACCTACAAATCGCTTGGGGTTTTTGGCCACGGTCTTGGCGATGTCATCGTTGAGGAAGCGTGCCAAATCCAGCGTGTCCTCTGGCTTAGCCCAATAGCTGAACATCACGGGTACCGTTGACAAGACCTGGCCGGCGCCAAGATTAATCACGAGTGAAATGAAATTAATGAGGAATTAAGAGGATTTTGTGAAAGATGGAGAAGGGCTTCATGCTTACCTGAATGTCAACGCCATCCTTGTCACAATCCTTGAGTCGTTGCTCGGGAGCGTAGCAATTGTCTTGAATCTCCCTAAAGAATTTACCATCTAGCATCATGTTGGCACAGCAGGGCTTGTGGTGTTCGAGGCTAACCCACCCTCCGTATCCATACTTCTCCTTCAAGTCGGGCAGGTTTCTGGGGAGGATGTGAGTGTGAAGATCGACCTTGAAGTACTTCTTCGTCTTCTCGGTGGTGCTGGCTGTTGTTTCCGCCATCTTTCTTTTTGATCGTCGTATAGGTTAAAAGGAGCTGTTGTTGTAGAGTTGTGCAAGAGCGGGCCAAGAGAGCCGGAAAGTATTGAAGTGAGCGCAGACACCGCACGCAGCGGAACAGCCCAGAGCGCACAAGCGCGATTGCACGGGATTGCGGCCACCATTCTTCCCATTCTTCTCCAACACGCCCCGCTTTAAAAACGCTTTCTTCACAGATTGCCGGGAACCCTGGATGTCACGTATCGTGGCCAAAGCGTCCACCTCATCCTCCTATGAGGAGATGGAGGACATAGGTAAAGAGAGAAGAAGAAGAGGAAAAGAGAGGCCTAGGCTTCGACGTCTTCGAGCTGGCTGTTGAAAAAGTGGATGAGGTCGTCGGCGGTGGGCCGTTTTCGTGACTTACGGCGCCAGCAGCGAGTCATCAGCTGAGCGTAATCGGGCGGGCAGTCGCCCGGCACCGTGGGCCGGTGGCCCTGGAGGACGTCCATTGCTACGGTCATCATGTTCTTATCGGCGAAGGGCACCTTGCGCGTGAGCACTTCCCACATCACGATGCCAAAACTGTCGGCAGCCAAAGCGGGAGTTCCAATGTCAAAGACAGAACGCGAAGAGTGCCCATCGGCGTTCGCGATGTGGTGTACCTGTAGATGTCCGCCTTCTCGGTGTAGGGGTCGCCGCTGATGATCTCCGGCGCGGTCCACGAGGGCGTGCCGCATCGGGTCTGGGTGCCGATATCCTGCTTCGCCGTGGCGAACCCAAAGTCGCCCACCTTCACCTCAGTGTGGTGTTTGTCCGCCACCAGCAGGTTCGATGACTTGATGTCCCTGCAAGGAGCGCGCAACACCCACATCAGTTGCACGCCACGTTTGGTGCGGCGTCGGGATCGGTGGATCGTACCGGTGGATGATCCCTCGGGAATGGAGATAGCTGAGGCCCAGGGCAGCGCTGCGGAGGAGGGCGAGACGCTGATGCCAGCGGAGCGAAGTTGACGACGAGAGAAGGTCGCGGAGGCACCCGTACTGCACGCGCTCCATGACGAGCAGCAGTTCGCTGTCGGCGATGCCAAGCCCGATGAGGCGCACGATGTTGGGGTGGTCCAGTCCGCCGAGGATCGCCGCCTCCTTGCGCACCTGAAGGAGGGCCTTGTCGGTGAGCCGCCGCTGGAAGAGCCGCTTCACGGCCACCGGCACTTGGAAGTGGCCGCGGTCTCCGTGGCCCTCGTACACGCCAGCCAACACCTTGCCGTAGTTGCCCTCCCCGATCTCCTCGCCCAACGAGAGCTTGGCGCGGTCGATGATCCACGGACAACGGTTGGAAGAGCAGATGGCCTGACCCTCCACCCCGGGCTCGCGCCACTCGTCATCCGACGAGGAATCGTCGCCGCTCGCCACCGCGCCGCGATCATCGTCGCTGCTATCATCGCTCAGCTCTTCGGAACTGCTGTCCTCGGAGCTGCTGTGGGCTGCATCGTGCCTGAGCAGGCAGAACCCCTGGCTGCGGCGCTGCCGCGCGAATACGAAGCCGGCGTGCAGCTGCGTCGCGCGGTTGCGGAATGCCGGCGTGCAGAGAACGCCGCCCGGGCGGCATTCTGTGTTGATCTCAATCGCCGGCTCGTAATCGCTGCGCCTGTAATACACGCGCAGCCGCTCACGCACGATCCCGACGCTCGCGCGGTGGTGCAGCGATACCCGCGACAGCACGCGAACGCTGACGGGCCACACCGCTTGGAGAGCAGCCTTCTGCAGCACGAGCGCGAAGGTGGCCGCCGCTCCCGGATGGGCAAAGGCCAGGAAAAACGTGCCGCCGCTGTTGAGGCTCGCCTCGGAGAAGACGACCCCCGTGCTCTGGGCCGCGTCGGCAGTCTGCCGCACGAGGTCGGCGTAGGTAGTGATGGCTCGGGCCGTGGCGATGGGGTCTGTCGTCCAGGCCTCGTCGCAGCCCACGAGATCGCACACGGCGAAGCTCACGTCCGCATTTGGCAGGCTGGGCCGTATGGCGCGGCACTCGTCGTCCGACGTGGTGGTGGAGTGGGATAACGATTTCGAGGTCGCATAGCGACGCTGGATCCCGCGCTTCCCCTTCCCCTCCTCCGCCGCTGCTTCCTTGCCCCAGGTGACCACCGACGCGCTGGCGCTGCTATTGACCGGGCTCCGACGCCTTCGCAGGGAGTCGCTGGCGGTCGGGGGAGTGAGGCGGCTCTCGTGGACCACGCTGGCGCTCGCCGGTGAGGGCCCGCTGCTCTCTGCGCTGCTGCTGCTGTTGC
Source organism: Acanthamoeba sp. SK_2022b (assembly GCA_027943245.1). Taxonomy (NCBI): domain Eukaryota; phylum Discosea; order Longamoebia; family Acanthamoebidae; genus Acanthamoeba; species Acanthamoeba sp. SK_2022b. Next base: position 51,958 of record JANDJZ010000137.1, on the reverse strand, counting down.
TGATATGGATGCCCTCGCTCTCGAGGATAGCCTGCAGCTCGTTGATGATGTCCATGAACGTGGGTCGCATCGCAGGGCTGAAGGTGACGTGGCAACCGCCAAACCAATCCAATCAAGCATGCGTTAGTGAATGTACGCGCGCGCTGGATCAGGTGCCTGAGTTGAGGCCGTACTCGCGATGCCAGCAGTGAATGGTGAGGGCGAGGTAGGCCTCCTCGGCGGGCGAGTACTCGGCGACGGGGACAAAGGGCCGCAGGTCGTTGCGGAGGACGGCGACGGCGATCTGCGACGGGGCGAGCCCCTCGTAGGGCTGCGCGCGGAAGAGCAGCTCCCATAGGACCACGCCGTAGCTGTACACGTCGGACGCGGTGTAGTTGACGTTGGGCGACGAGTCCAGCAGCTCGGGCGCCATCCACGGGATGCTGCCCACGATGCGCTGGTTGAGGTTCTCCTTCTTCATGATCGAGTCCTTGAACAGCGTGAGCCCAAAGTCGGACACCTTGACATTCCATTTGTGGTCCAACAATATGTTGAGCGACTTGAGGTCGCGATGCACGATCCCGCTCCTGCCGTCATTGGATCGGGGTTGATTTAGTCCCAGCTTTGCTGCTTAAGGTGGTGCATGGTCGCTTGTTGGTGCGGTGTGCGTACGAGTGGAGGAATGCCATGCCCTTGGCCGCCTGGTAGGCCAGCTTGATCTTGAGCGACAGAGGAATGGCGGTGACGAGTTCGTTGTGCAGCAGCTAATGTCCGACAATGTTGTCACGTACGTAACGGCCAGGGTTAGGCTCGTGCGCAACGGGGACGGAGGGAGAGCACGCACATCGAAGAGGGAGCCAAGGCCCATGAACTCCATGACGATGCACATGGTCGGGGGCTTGGTCGAGGCGGCCATGAATAAAACGCAGTTGGGGTGGCGGAGCCGACTCATGATGCGGGCCTCGGCGATGAAGCTGTCGCGCATCTCCCGGGTGACCTGGCGCGAGGTGTTGATGGTCTTGATCGCCACCTCGGTCCCGCGCCACCGGCCCTTGTACACCTCGCCGTAGCCGCCCACGCCCAGGAGGCTGCCCACCTCGAGCTCATCGAAGCTGATCTCCCACTCGTCGCGCCGCCGCCGACGCGATAAGCGCACGAGGATGGCCGCCACCACGAGCGCCAGCAGCAGCGCCAGCAGGAGGAATCCGCCCACGCCGACCACCACGCCGATGACCGCGTTCACGGCCGTGCTCAGGCCGTTCGAGCCCGCCGCCGACTCTGGGTCGAAGCTGATGGTGCAGTTGGTGTACGAGAACGCATGCCACGTGCGCCACAGCACGGACTCGCGGTCGACAACCGACGGCTGGACGACGTAGATCGAGCGGGTGCCGGTGTTGCAGCACGGGACCTGGGCGGTGTCGTTGCATTTGTCGTAGTAGAGGCCCAGGCGGAGGCCGCTCAACTCGATGAAGCCCGACGTGTAGACCGACCGCAAGAGCGACTCGCTGGTGACGCGGCCGTTGATGGTTGAGATGAGGGCCAGCAGGAAGCGGCCCGTCACGTAGCCGTTAAGGGAGGCGTAGCTCAGTGCCGCCGAGGCGTCGCTGCGGGAGTTGAAGCCGACGATCGCCGCGCGGTAATCGACCACGATGCGCGTCGTGTTGGGGAGCACCACCGACGAGGGATCGGGGTTGGGGTTGGGCAGGGCCTGCGTGAAGTAGAGCCTGTCGAGCGAGGCCTGCTCCTGCTGTCGCCTCCTGTAGCCTCTCGAGGGGAGGACCCCGTTCCGCGCGAGGGCCTTGACCAGCCAGTCGGGGTTCTGCGAGGACAGAATGCACAGTTCGATGTCGGTCGACCCGAGCGCCGACAGGGCTTGGGCGACGAGGCTGCCCGATGGGTTGTAGATGAACAACAGCTGAGCCCCGCTCACGGCCGAGAGCGAAGAGTTCTCGGGCACGGTCGCGTGGGGCACGAGGTTGAGCTGCCTGAGAGCCTTGGTGAGCCCCTCGCTCGTGAGGCGGCCATCGGGCGTGGCCTCGTAGTAGATGGCCACGCGAGAGAGCCGTCGATTCCTCACAAAGTAGTCGAGCGCGCCGGCCATCTCCTCGTAGGACGAAGGCGTGATGCTCACGACGCTCCGGTCGAACTTGGCGCGGAGCGAGGGCGAGCCTGAGGTGTAGCCGATGATGGGGATGCCGACGCTGTCGTCCTTCTCGTCTTCCGTGCCGTTGCTGCGCATCGCTTGGGCGATGGCCACCGGATTGTAGCCGGTGAGGCCGACGATGGACAGCACGGCGTCGAGGGTGGTGAGCTGATTGTAGTTGCTGGCGGTGTAGTTGTAGGGCCGCGAGTGGTCGTCGTAGCTGATCAGGACCGCATCGCGGTCGTTGAGCGAGCCGGCCATGTTGCTCTCGGCGAAGGCGCTCAGGATGCCGTCGCGCACCGACGTGCCCGTGGAGTTGTAGCGTCCGGAAAGCGACGTGCTCTGGCCAAACTTGAAGGGGAACCTGACGTCGCTCGGCTGCGGGAAGCAGGTCTGCCACGCGAGCTCGGCGTCCTTGGCGTGCTCCAGGGTGCCGTTGGGGAACTGCACGAGGTAGATCCTGCGTGACCCGGCGTTGCAGCACTCCTGGCATCCGGTGCCGTTGCAGTCCTCGTAGTAGGGCCCCATGACGATGTCGCCCACGGTGTGGATGGGCGTGTTGTAGACGGCGTCGATGAACCCGGCCCGCGTCAACGGCTCGCGCATGCCCTCGAACACCGACACCAGCCATCGGCCTTCGATGTAGCCCCCGAGAGCGCCCACCTCGAGCGGGTCGGTCCACCCGGGGTCATAGCGCTCCAGGTCGGCGTGGAACTCGCGGACCACGTCGACGTCGACGTCGGACAGCAGCGGCACCGGGAAGGTCTGGTAGACGAGCTCGCGGTCGGTGCCGTTGAGCTTGATGTGGGCCCCAACAGTGCTGGCGCCATCCATGACGTAGATGACGTCGCTCAGCGTCTCCTTGAGCGCCTTGATGAGGGAAAAGACGTTGGTCTGGTCGTTGATGAGGATGACGGCCTGCGGGTTGCCTGCGCTGATGTTAACCACGGCCTCGCTGATGCGCTGTGGGTCGTAGGAGAAGCTCGAGAGTTCGTAGTACGACACCAGACGCAGCCCGAATGCGCTCAGCGCGTCGCTGGTGATCTGCCGAATGGCGCTGCCCGACACGAGGTCCGGCCGCGGGTAGAACAGCCCCACGCGCGAGACCAGCTTCGTGTTGGTCAGGAACTTGATGATGGCGTAGATCACGCTGGGGAAGCTGCGCGGCAGCGTGTTGAACACCCACCGGCGGAACGGCTCCCTGAAGTAGGACGCTGCCGACCAGGGTCCCACGAACGGCACCTCCAACCCTGTCCCGTTTACCAGCCCAAACGACACTAGTTGTGGTGCATGAGTGTAAGGCCTGTAAGTTGACGGTTGTGGTTGGGAATGAAGACAGTGTTTCGTTTTGGCGCCTAGTGCAACCACTCACTTGTGGCAACGCTTCGGAACAACCGAGAACACAAAAAAATGATGACCGAATAGAAGCAACAACACCAAGGGGGCGGAGTACCCTGGCTGCTCTCGGCGTCGGGAGCCACCAGGAAACCAAAGAACTGGTCCTCGGGCAAGGCGAGGAGGGCGGTGGTAATGTTGCGAGTGCGCTCCTCCTCGGCCGCGTCGTCTTCAAAGCGGGCGGTGAGGTTGCGTCGGGCGAGCACGCCCAAGCGATCGTATCCTACCCGCGCGTTGGCCGCCGCAAACGCCAGCTTGATGCCCCTCACCGTATCCACCTCGAGCTCCACATACTCGGGGCCGTAGACGAAGGACAATTGGGCGGGTCCTCCCATCACAATGTCGCCTAACGAGACATCCTGCTGCTGGCCATCGGCCATAGGCAACGTGAGCGCCCCCGTGGCCAGCAGCATCACTGCCACGAGGAGGCCCATCTTAATCGAGAAGTAGAAAGAGAGGGTCAGGGTCGCCCCCTTGCCACACCCGTTTGACCGGTGTCGACAATGGTCCCACCTGCCTTTCAGGCGACTGCGTTTGCTGCCCGCCCACTGGCAGGGCTGTGTGACATGGTCTCCCATAAGGTCCTCTGCTCTCTTCTGCCCCTTTCTTCGCAGCAGGACCAAGAGAAGAGAAGCAGCCAGCAACCCAGGGTGCGAATCCCTGTTTTTCTTTAGTTCGTCTGCGGACTTGCACGGCACCCCGCAACAAGTGCCAATTGGGTTAAGGGCTAACTTCGGCGGTTATTCCGTCCACTAGTTATGGTCAGCCACCTTAACTACCACAAGCGGAGCCGGTCAGTGGCTGACCGCATCTGCACTGGCTGTAAATCGAGCGCTCGCGGCTTTGCTACTCTGTATTCGGCGCCACCGTTGCACAGCAGCCAGTCCACCGAAAATAACTGGTCTCTCCTGTAATATTTATTGGCTTTTGGTTTAGACAACCTCAAGATACTCGCACCTAAACACCACCCACCACCATGACGCGCTACCTCCTCAATGTGATGGTGGCCGTTGCCTTCCTCTTGGCGGTTGCTCAGGCCGATCCTATCGGCGAATGCCTCGTCAGCCGACCCACGCAGGAGCTAACCTGGGGCACGGAGGGCTACCTGCCCTCCTCGCCCGGCGAGGCGTCCCTAACGGGATGGCGTATCAAGCTCGGCCTTACCGAGGCTCAGTTCAACGCCACCGTGCAGGAGGCGTTCTCGTGGTACCGCGAGCGCTACGGCATCAACACCACCCTCCTCTCCTATGATGCGTCGAGCGGCATCGGCGTATTCCCCCAGGGCTACATGGTGCCCACCTACCTCAACGCCAGCGGCAACTATCGTCTCTGGTCGTCCAACAATCCCTTCACCATCGGCAACTGCTACGAGTTGAGCGTCATCGAACTGGTACGTACCCTCTCCTCAACGGCAAGCCTTGTGCAAGGCGCATGCTCAACCGACAACAACTGCGATCATCTATCCTTTGTAGGTCTTCTTCTACTACCCGCAACTCGCAGGCACGCCCTATGGCGGCACCTACGGCGAGTGGGCCAGCGTGTACAACCCCGCCGGGAGCAACATCTCCGTGGACGACGTGGTAAGCATCGGTCGCTACCTCATCGTGTGGGGCAACCACAACGAGTTCCGCAAGGTCTACCCCTTCAAGACATGGTACCCCGTACGCAAGGACTTTGAGCAGACCAACCAGGTCACCAACATCCTCTACGACGAGGTGTTTGGCTGGGGCTACACCGTGGCCAGCTACCAGTTCTACCAGGTGGCCAACGATCCCCAGCAGCGCTGGTGGCACCGCATCCGCGCCGTCATGAAGTGGCCCTACATCGAGGCCCCACCCATGGCCCCGCCCGCCGCCGCCACCAAGCGCTCCGGCCTGGCTGCTTTCGCCAACATGCCCGCCATCGCCGACCTCCCCGGCGCGCCCGTTACCTTCTGAGCCAAGCAAGGGTGAAAGAAGTGTCTCTCTTCCGGTTGGGAGGCCTGCCTCCTTGTGGTGAAAGCGCATACGCCAAGAAGCTCTTTATGCCCTCGTGGAGCAGCGTCGATTGATGGGTCTTGGAGTGGTGAGACTCACTGGGGTGTGCCGGCGGTCGTGTGCTCAAGCACGGCCGCGACGAAGCGCTCGACCTCCTGCTTGGGCAACCCGCCGACGAACCTGATGACCACCTCCATGTTGGCCAAGCCGATAAAGAGGAAGAGGACAAATAAGAGCTAATGGGATCCTACCTGTTGACGGCCTCCCTCTGCCAGAAGGCAAACACGGCAGGAATCGAGCTTACCATGAGCTGATCGGCAACGCCTGGCACATCGTCCACATTCACCTGCACCAGCAGTCTTGCACGTGAGCGCGAGCAGGTGCCCAGCCTCGCCGTGCGCGCTGACAGGCTGTACCTTGGCGAGGACGACCTTGCCGCCCTGGGCCTCCACCACCTGCTGCAGCACGGGAGTCAGATTACGGCAAGGCCCGCACCAGCTGGGCACGTTCCGCATTTCCAACACAAGCTTCGCGTTAGCCAGGGCGAGTGAGAACAAGGCAGGGCAGCTGGGCCACGCACTCGGCATAGCAGTCCACAATGATGGGCACCGTGCTGGATGCCTCAAGCACTCTCGTCTGGAAGTCGGCGTCGTTCTCAATGTCGATCACCGTGCCTGCAGCGGGCCTCTAGTGGGTGAGTACGGGCGGGAGGAGAGGGGGGGTCTGGGGGAGACATCACCTGCGCCGGCGGTGTAGGACCGCTTGGCGTCCGGCAGCGAGGTGCACCTCGGCACGCTCAGGGCGGTGGTGGATCGGTTGGCACGCAGACCAGCTGAGGGGCGAAAGCATTAGATCGGAAGGTGGCAGCGTTCTTTGTAAGATTGTGCAAATGCGTCTGTGGGAACGCACTTGTGAGAGATGATGCAGTGGCGAAGTGGCGAGCGCTCGCCAAAGAAGACACGCGAAGGGCAGTGGTGCGGCCACAGCGGGCAGCAAAAGTACGACTGGGGCACAAAGATGATGCGCGTCTCATCATAAGTCTTGAACGTGGTTTCCTTCTTTTCTTAACTGTTCCTTTTCTTCATTTTGGCTCTTCCCGGACAAGCACGCTTTGGGCTCGCGTAGAGGGAAGATGATGAAGACAGATGTACAGGCATACGAGGAAGAGAGTGTAAAATAAAAAACATAGTTTTAGTGCGAGGGTACCCCCAAGGCAACGCATAAGGACCCTTTGCTCCACACCTTGCGCGCCTCCGCCACCCACACACTCTGGAGAGTCTGCTTCCTCCTCTTCTTTAGATGGCGCGCAGGGCCCGTCCAGCGTAGAACTGCACGTCGCGATCCTTGTCCTTCTCGAGACTCTGGAGGCACGGCCTCACTTTGTTCTGCACAACCTATAACCGTGTGATGTTGAATGGTGGAGGATGGTTGAAGATAGATAAACACCCGTCAGTGCTGCCGACGCATGACGCATGAACTAGGAGGAAACAGCGTACGGTAGTATCGAGGTATTTGATGAGGGTGTAGAGGGTCTTGGCCACGTTGAATCTGATGTTGGGCACGGGGTCGTCCGCCATCCTGATCACCAGGGGCAGCATGCTGTTCTGGATGACCTCCTTCATGCCCTTCACTTCGGCGAGGACCTGGTTGGGTTGAGACCGACACGCAACGGTGTTAGCAGAGTGAAGAAGTCTTATGGCATGATGGAGCCATCGGAGAGGGACGAAAGGATAGTACCGAGATGGCGAAGAGGGTGGTCATGCGATACAGGTAGTTGGGGTGAGTGTAGAGCGCCAAAACTTTAGGGATGATGTTGTTCTGGGCCCACTCAACGCCGAACACTTCGGTCAGCTTTTTGAGGTTGTTGGTGGCCGCCTCTCTGATGGAGAACACGCAGTCGCCCAGCCACGTCATGCACAGGAATCCCAGCTTCTCGTCGAAGAACGCCACTCCCTGGTCAAGGCCACCCGAAAGCCGTATGAGGCAACGTTCGAGGGATCCAACGGCGGCTTGGCGCACTGGGCGGGTAGCGTACCAGCTGATCAGCGAGGAGCGGAATGTATTCGATGATCGCAAGACGGACTCTCCACTGCCTGTCCTCCGCCAGCTCGACAACGGCGGGAAGCAAGGACTGTGAAAGCATCTCCACTCCGATGACCTGCAGTCCCGGTTCCCACGAATTAGACGCAAGGCAAAAAAAGTACGGAGATCGAGGGGGGGGGAGGCGAAACGCACCTTGTTGACCTCATCGAGCTTTGAGATGATGTTGAGTCTCACTTCAGGGAAATCATCCCTGAGAAGTTGCAAGAAGAGATCGAGGAGATGCTCGATGGTGTGTTCTCTGCCAAAAACAGGTGCCAAACCCATGATCACAGAAGCCAGGGCAGCTGCGTGGGGAGGGAGGGCGAGTTAGCGTGTGGCGCTCCTTCGTATGGGCTTGCGGGTAGGGGTACCTCTGGCGTGTTGCGAGCTATCGGTGACGAGTTCCTTGACGCAAGGCAGGAGGTGCTTTATAGACACATCCGCCGAGAGCTTCTTCGCCACACCTGTCACCTTGAAGGCAGCAGCAGTGCGGACCTCGGCTTCCGTGTCCCTCAGAAGTCTGACGAAGGCGGGGATCAGCTCCGCTTGAGTAATCTCGGAACCCATCGCCTCGCACAGCTGTGGTGTGTGCGTGAGTGTGCAACCCCGTAAGTTCCACGCCAACCATCCAAGAGTCAAGTCAGCACGTTGAAGGAAGGAACGGGGCGCATACCTCAACAAAATGCTCCGCCATCATGTATCGCACTCTCCAAGACTTGTCGACTGAGGTGGCGCGGACAACAGGGAGGACCAGGCTGGTCTTCTCGTCCTGATCAAACATCTTGGCCAACGCTACGCAGCTTTCGATGACCAAAAGCCGAACGGAGTCCTGGTCGTCCTTGGCCAGCTTCTGGAATATGGGTACAATTTCCTTCTTGACCTGGTCCTTCACAATGGTGGGGATGAAGTTCTGTTTCGCGGGTATCACAGACAGGGAGCCAAGGCTTACGTTAGAGAGGGCGGGCCGAGAATGAGGCTTGCCGCAGACTGGCGGGCGTGAGATACCTTCATGGCCGAAGCCGCGGAGCGTCGCACCATCGGGGTTTCATCCTCGGTGAGCTTGGCGAAGAGCTCTCGCAGCTCGGTCTTCACTCGCTCGTCTGAGGTGCCGCATGCGATTAATTATTACAGGTGAGTCAGACATTGGAGTGCTCTTCGGCGATGCCCTCCGACGCTGGACTAAGGCTTCACCGCTGGCGCGAGCGCATTACCTGTGAGCCTGGAGTACGCCTTGGCAAAGAGGCCGCAACCAGAGGTGCGGGCGGTGAACCAGTCTCCGGTGGCCAACCGCTTGATGAGGGGAACGAAGTGGTCCACAAAGTCGGCCTCGGGCAGCACATCGGCCACCTTGCACAGTGACTCCACTGACTGTTGCGCACAAGGGGGACGCAGCACATGGGGGCGTCAACCAACTCCTCGACAACAGCCCCCCGAGAGAACGCCGGGAACAGGGAGAAGAACGACGGCAGTTGTCGAGAAGCAAGGTGCGCACCTTGTCCCGGACGACGGTTTCTTCGACGGTGGCGAGCTTCTCGAGGGGCTCGAGGAGGCACTTTGATTCTTCAGGTCCACCGATGAAGTCAACAAACTTGCCCAGCTGCTCCGCCAAGGCCAAGAGCACCTCATCTTCGTCATCAACGGCTTCTGTAGAGTGCCAGAATGGTCGAGTAAAATGAGGGATGAGTGAGATGATTGCAAAATGTGAAGCCGCGGAAGAGGCAAATTTAAGATCCATGTGTAACGATGGAGGGATGTAGATGGAAAGAGGGACAACATCAACAGGGAAGCAAAAGTTCAAAAACAAATTATAGTTCAGCGTACCGTCAGTGAGATGGCGCAAAAGCTCGTTCCTCGTCTTCTCGGGGCCAAGTGCTCCAGCAATTGTGTCAAGGCGGTGGATGGAGTTCAGTCGCAACTGAATGTCCTCATTTCTAAGCTCATCAATCAACACCTGGATGGGCACGAGATCTTCTTCCTTATCTGAAGCGAAAACCCGAGATCGCCATAGAAGGGGGAAAGAGAGAGAGAGAGGAAGAGAATCCATCGTCAGATAAAGGCTCACTGCGAACCCTGATGGGGGCGGCACTAATTAAGGCAACTCATTTAAATCGTGAATTGAAAGCTTGAGAAGGCCATAAGGCTAGATAGATGAATGGAATTGAGCAAGCACACGAGAGAAAGAACGCAGCGTACTCATGGTGAGAATCTATCCCTCTGTCGATTGTTGTTCTGCGTCGCTCAGTGGGTCCACTGGGGGCAGAGGAGGGAATGGATCAATGTAATTTGAATGGAAAGCTGGAACACACCGTTGCCGCTGCCCTCTCTCCGGTGGTGGGCGGGGGCAGCTTTTTGACTCCTTGGCCGCCAAAATCCCAGCACGCAAATTGTCGACAACGAAGCCCGCTTGCGTGCTTGGCATACCCTCTCGTGGGCCACTCCGCACACGATTGATTGAATTGTGCAGCATCTGCCCCCTATCCTTCCACGTACGCTCCCACCACTGCGTTCGTAACAGTTCTTCTGGCCCTTGCCTATATAATGGAGGGCAAGTTGAGTTCACTTAAAATTGCCCGCTCTGCCACATCTCCCCACAATTTTGCGTATTAATTATCCCCCTCCCCCCCGTTCTCTCTTCCCCATTTTGCTGCAATCAGGATATGAACGCCCTCAAATCCTCCGGTGTCAGCAACTGGGTCTACCAGAACCTGCTTAAGCGCAACTCGAGCTACTTCGCTCTCATCCTCGTCGGCGCTATTGTCGTAGAGTCTGGCGTTAGCAGGACCGTCGATGGCTGGTGGAACTCAATCAACAGAGGCGTACGCCATTTTTTCAGCACGTTTAATTGTTATTTTTAGTCACCGTCTTGATGTTTGTTGCGCGCTTTTACAGAGGACGTGGAGTGATTTCAAGAGGACCCAGCTGCCCAAGATTCAGGCCAAGAGGGCTGCTGCCGCTGAGGAAGAGGAGGAGTAAATATCCCCCCCCCCCCAATCCAACACCATTCCGTCGCTGCACAAATGAATAATCTCCCTTAAAAATCCATCGTTACCCATTCCTTGCTCCACGCTTTTTTCAGCCGGAAAACAAAAAAAAATCGTTATTCGTTCTTTTACTCACTCTGCGTATGTAGTACTATTTCTCTCCACTCTACCGCAAATGGAGAGTGTCCGTGGCGTCTTTGGGGCTTTGACTCGGACTTCTTGCCTAATAGGAGAAGATCTGACCGTACCACGGGGGTACGATGACAAAGAGCCCATCCTGGCGCATCTCCTTAGCTGATCGCTCATACTTCTCGCCTATCGGTCCGTACGCGTACGGGGAAGAACTCGTGAGATGACGATCGATACAGTACATGGGGTCTGCGCTGGGGGGGAGGGGGTTGAAGCGAGTAGGTGGGCAGTGAACTGTACCGGAGAGCAGCTCGGTGATGGTGATATCGCCCTCGCCCTCGGCATCGCCCACGACCACGCGGCCCGTTCCCTCGTAGTCGCTGTAGTTGAGCACACACAGACGCCTCTCCTTGCCATAGGACCAGCGCCACGCCATGAGCCTCCACGATTGATCTGCGCCCGACGATGCACGACACGGACCAAGTCAAAGCGGTGAGCCGAGGGAGGGACGACCACCAGCATCGCGAGTACGGGCAGTAGTACCTGTGCCCCAGACGTCCAGGTAGACCCACTCTCCCTTCTTGAAGACCTCGTGGGTGATGATGGGCAGCAGCTTGTCGTAGAAAGCGACCACCTCGCTGTGGGGCTGTTCCTCCCTCGCCCTCCTGCTCACGCCAACCCCCACCACACACACAAGCCATTGCGCGTCAGCAGCGACGTCCTCATCCTCTCTGAATTCAGAGGTCGAGTTTTGAGTCGCAAGCGCGCCATCGTACCTCAGGTGCACGGCGAGCTTGTTCCTGTGGCCTTCCCACTGACCTTGCCAGAAGAAGCGCACGCCCTGGTTGCGCGCAAGCGTGCGAGAAAGCAAGCGAAGGCTGGCGCGTGAGTGGTGTGTCTCTGGTTTCCTTGGATGAGCGGGCTGCACGGGGGGGGGGGGATCGACATACGGGAAGCGTGAAGCTGACCAAGGCCGCCGCAGCCGCGCGCCACCAGCTGCCAAAGTGGATCGCCTCTCTGGGCTCATCATGATTCGATACAACTGGCGGAAGAGAGAGGAAAGAGAACAGGCGGGTTAGCGACCGACGGCGGAGAAGTTCGCAAAGCGCTGATGGGGGGGGGGCTCACAGTGAGCGGAGCGCTTGGTGAACGTCGGCGAGTTGTGGATGAACCAGTCCTTGGTGTAGTCGAGGTGGCCCCACGACAGACGATCGTAAAGCTGCTTGTCGTAGGTGTAGTCGAAGCCAAGCTCCTGAAGCCTCGGCTGTGGGGGGAGGAGGGAGACGGTCAGCGCTACTGGCTGCAGATCGCGGCACGGGTAGCTGCCTGGCGACGAAGAACACGCACCTGCCACGGCGAGTAGACCTCGGCAAGGAGGACGACGTTGGGGAACCGCTGCTTGACCGCCTGGATGGCTCCCTCCCACCACTCGGTGGCGGGCTTCTTCCAGCCCCATGTGTAGAGCTGATGGCCCCAGTTCTGTTCGATGAGGTCATTCAGCGCCAGGTAGGCCATGTCGCAGCGGATGCCGTCGCACATCGACGCCACACTAAGCAGCAGGAGAACGACAGTCAGTCGCCTGCTTTTCCCACCCACGAACGCGGTGAGCCGGGCAGCAAAGGAAGCCGTACTAGCAGAGCTCCTGGGTTCTGAGTCTGGCGAGCTCGGGGCTGGAGTAGTGTCGGAGAGGAAGCGAGAGAAAAGGCATAGCTAGTCAGCGCACGCTCACCGCAAAGTGAGAGAAGGAGAGATGCAGAGCGTACTTCCAGTGGTTCAGCTGAAGCGTGTCCCTGGGAGAAAAAGGAGAGAAACGTTAGACGAGGCCAGGGGCCGTCACGATAGAAGAGAGAGCGGGGGCACGCACTGCCACGCGCCCCAGCCGCAGCTGCCGTAGGCGATGCCGGACTCCGAGTGGTACGCATCAGAATAGGGCTTTTGTGCGTCCTTGGGCGCACGCACGTAGAAGTTGGGATCGGTCTTGGCCCACTCGCAGTCAACGGCAGTGTGCTACACACACACACACACACACACACACACACACACACACACACACACACACACACACAACACGGAAGAGAGAGAATGAGTTGTGGCGATGTATTCTTGACCATGGTGCGCTGAGCTCGAGGTGGACGTACGTTGGGCACGAAGTCGAGCATGAGGTAGAGACCAAGAGAGTTCAAGCGCTTGTGGAAGTTGCGCAGATCTTCGTCGGTGCCCAGCTGAGGGTTGCAATGGTACTCGACGATGGCATAGGGGCTTCCGATGACGTCTGTCGATGGGCAGAGAGACAGTGTGAGCATGACACTCCTGACGCTGGCTTGGCCAGAGTACGTACCCTGCTCAGTGTAGTCAGGGAGGAGCTGACGGTAACCGTTGACCTGGTTGACGTTGGTACGATCGTACTTGAGGCCGTAAGCGCCCAGCTGGAACACACCCATCATCCACACCATGTCCACTCCTTTGCCGCATTGCACGCCCAAAGCGTTAGCCGCGTGCGCAAACTCTCCTGACCACTCGCGGGGGTGGCTGTTTCTTTGTGAGAGGGGGGGGGGGCTAGGCGTACCTCTGTCCTTGAGGGCAAGGAACTCCTCGTCCGGGATGTCGTTGAGCTTGGTAATGGGACGCTTGTACTTCTTGGAGAGGGTGTAAAGCCACGGGCGGGTAGAGATCTCGTAGAGGGTCCAGCCGCCGGGCCAGATGCTCAGCGGCGAGGCCTCCTCAACGGGCTGCAGCGTGCGCGACTGCAGGGAGCTGAGCGCATAGTCGCTGTTGGACTTGGTGAGCTTGCTGCTTCGCATGGAACGTCCCGCTGGCAAGGCGCTGTTTCCTGATCCTTGAGAGTGTCAAGCCGACAGCGTCAGAGTTACGCTCGAGAGGCCGAGAAAAGATTAATTTAATCTTTTTTAGATCAAAATTGGCGTAAATTGACTCTTGGTCAAGAGCAACAGCAAATTGCTTGTGCTCTCGCGCTTGGTTGGTCAAAAGTAAAGAAGCATGAGCGACGAGGAACACATGCGCGGACAAGGATTCAGCTTCTCCTCCTTTGCTTAGGTCCATAAATGCGTGGCCTGACAAAAAGCGAAGCAACGGGTTCGAGTGGGGGGGGGGAGCATGCGAGACAACGAAGCAGCACGAACGAGAACGAAAACGAAAGGAACGAAAGGATTCGAGGTGGGGAACATAAGAATTGTGAAGAAGGGCGCACCTGCTCTCATGGTCGGGTGTGTTGGTGTTGAGCGGTCTCAAACTAGAGTTGTTGACACGACGTGCAAGCTTGCGTGTGTAGTGTGTGACAGGAGTCTGTGACTCGTGTCGGGTAGCAGGAAGAAGTCTGTGTGGTGGCTCCGCTGCTCCTGTCCTGTTTGCGTTCGCCCCTCCACGCGCGACACGGTTGAGAGGTGGCGCCAACATGCCTTGGCATTTCAAGGGAAACTGATGGGCATGAACCGCCCAACACTCGCAAGCTTCCGCTGGGGATCCTTCCTCTTCGGTGGCTCTTCGGCCTTTGGGCGGTGCCTCATCATCCTGCGCGTGGCTCATGCGTGCGCAGGAGATGGACATAAAGGCGACACTGTGCGAGCGAGATGGTTTATTTGCAGGTGGGCCAGGTGTAGAGTGGAGGACGAAAGCGACAGATGGGAGGAGATAGGGAGAAGAGACATTTACAAGACCTCCGAAGCAGTCGGCGCGGCCTGGAGGCCAGTCCCTTGAAGCGCCGCTTCGACCTCCTCGAGGTGCGGGCTCTTTATGACCCACACCGAGCACTTGGCGTTCTCCACGCAGTACTGGCTCACCGACCCCAAGAACAACCTGGTTGAGCATCCAACGACCATATTATGGTCACCACCAGGTCAGACCCACTGATCACCTTCGAGCGCAGCCGCGGTGGTGGTGGGCACCTCTTGAATTTGCCCAGACCGCGCCGTCCGAGAACGATGAGGTCCACTCCACGCTCCTCAGCCTCCCGACACACCACGTCCTTGGGGTCGCCCTTGCCCAGCAGCAGCGTGTGTGGCACCTTCGTCCATGTACCCAAGTCTGGTCAGAACATTGCACACTTGGGACATAAGTGAGGCAGAAAAACCTTTCGCTCGGTGAGTCGGCGTCCGTAGGACTTGAGGAGGGCTTTGCCTTCCTCTTCAATCTTCTGGTTGGCACGCACGATGTAGGAGTAGTCTATATAGGCCGAGGCCCCCGCTACGGTGGAGATGTAGACCTCTTCGGCCACCATGAGCAGGAAGACGTGATCGTCCTGGTTGGCTTTGCACAGAACCACGTCGAACGCCATCTCGCCGTCCTTCGAACCGTCAATTGCCACCATGTACTTCATCTTCTTCTTATGTATACGCGTTAAAGAGTTACAGTTGGTGGAAGGCCAGACTGTCCTCTTCTGGTTCTTTCAAGCTGCCTTCGGATTGGTCGTTAATGAAGGTAGTGGACTTCTCGTGGAAATGATGGCGAAAGAGCGCCGAATTCCACCTTCATAAGCAACCGAAAACCTCACAGGAAAATATGGGAAAACCTAGGAAATATATATTTGTTGCTCGATGAACGCGCTGGTGCGGCAGGCCACGGCGCGGGCGAAGGAGGCAGGAGGACTCTTTTCCATCGACACTGAGGGCGTGTTCATCCACTCTGACGGCATTGAGGTCCTTTTCCACGCAGCATATTTATTGTTTTGTATTTTTCTTGTATAATATTTGTGTCAAAAAAATAATATTATTGCTCATTAATAAAACTCTGCTGCCAGTTTGGGTTGCGCGTGCTCAAATCGCTGGCGGCCAAGCCCAAGCCATCCGATGACGGCGCCAAGTTCGTAGATCCTTTCGAGAACCCAGGTCCGCACAACCTGCTCTTCGTAACCCACCTCTCTCCTACCCACTCGCTCGTACTGTACGTACACGCCTCCGGCACTGTTGCCTCTCCTCGCTTGGCGAGGCTAGCCTCACCCGCGTTGTGTGCGCAACGCAGGAATAAGTTCAATGTCGTGGACGACCACACGATTGTAGTCACCCGAGACTTCCGCTCACAGGTGCCTCCTCACGGTGGTACTTCTCTGCGCAAATAACGCTGACCCATCATCGTGCAGAACGAACCATTGGACCGGGATGACTTCTTCGCTTTCTGGCGCTGCATCGTCGAGCTCGACGCCTTTGGATTCTACAATTGCGGCATTCTATCCGGATCCAGGTATCCCCTCGCCCACTACGATCTCTGGGACGCCCTGTTTGCTCTCTCTCTCTCTCTCTCTCTCTGATATTGGCCTTTAATCGCAGCCAGCCGCACAAGCACATGCAAGTCATCCCCCTCCCGTTGGTCAAGGAAAAGCCTCATCCTCGCCTCCCCGTCGAGAGCCTCATTTTGGCACCGCCCTCTGAAGGGCACACGACCGCTGTGGGCGAGTCTCTCTTCACCATCAACGGTACGCTGCCCTTCTTGGCTTCTACTCTACAGCCGGCGAAGCTCAAACAACCCCCGACCCAGCCTTCCCGTTCGGCCATCTGTGCGCCTGGCTACCGACGACAGGAGGCGATCGAGAGACGAGCGCATGGGACGAAGAGAGCGGAGACGCAGCGGCGGAACGGTTGCTGGTTCTCTACCGCCGGCTTTTGGACGGCCTGGGCCTGGCGGACGGCATGAGCTACAACCTGCTGGCGACCCAACGCTGGCTCATGGTCGTGCCGCGGAGCAAGGAGGACTTTCAAACGGAGCTCGAGCGAGGTAAGCCCCCTGTACCATCTCTTCGAGCGGAGACGCTTCTTTGCTGGCCTCCTTACGGCGTGGTGCGGCGAGGAGAAGACGGTGATAGGAAGACGGTGACGGTGTCGGTGAACTCTGTGGGCTTCACGGGCACACTGTTGGTTAAGGACGAACCGCAGCTGGCAGCTATACGCACCAACGGTCCTATGCGTGTGCTACAGGAAGTTGGCCGCCCCCGGCGGGACATCACCAGCAAATCATCCTAGCTCTCTGTACACTTCGCCATAATAAGACACGCCTCTCTTCAACGAACGCACCATAGTACAGGCTCCAATCACACCGAGGAAAAGGCCCCGCGAACAAGCGCGAGGTAGATGAACGAGCCGCTGGAATGCCGGCTGAGCACGGGAGTACGGAGGCTTCATTATTTGAACAGGAGGACTGTCGCCACAGCACTGAGAAGGACAGGGGGTGGGGGAAGCGAGAGAAAGAGAAGAAGCAGAGAACAAACATTCTATGAGGGAAGGAAAAGCCGGCGAAAAGAGAAGGATGATGGGAGGGGATTAGTGTTATTGATAACAGGAGAGAAGATTTGTGGGGGGGAGTACCTCGTAAGGAAGATTTAGGAAGAGGCCTCCTCAATGGCGGCGGCACCGGACACGATCTCAGTCAATTCGGTGGTAATGGCAGCCTGCCTAGTTCTGTTGTACTTGATGGTGAGCTTGCTAAGGACTTCGGAGGCGTTCTTGGTGGCATTGTCCATCGACGTCATACGGGTGGCCACCTCGGCCGTCTGCGACTCAGCCAGGGCGGAATAGAGCTGCGACGCAACGCTGAACTGCCAGTAATCGGCCAGGATCTCCTCGTGGCTGCCCTCGAACTCGTAGGCGGAGAACTTGCGCTCCGACTCGATGAAGGTCTTGGGCGAGGGGAACACCTTCCTGGTCGTGGTGAAGGAGAGCACCGAGTTGAAGTGGTTGTAGAGGATGGTCACATTGTCGGCAGGCTGGCGCGCGATGAGCTCGGCCACCTGGGCCACCTCGGTGAAGGAGGACTTCTTGTTGGCACCGACCTCGCTCACGGCGTAGACGATGGCGTTACCGTACTCGCGCTGAAGGGCGGCCTTGGCCTTCTCGCCGACGAGGAAGAGCTGAGTGTTCTCGGGGTGGTTGCGCAGCACAGCAGCGCTGGCCTTGATGATCGACGAATTGACACCACCGCACAGGCCGCGATCGGACGTCACGGCCACGATGAGGTGCTTGCCGGCAGAGGCGTCCTCGGCCGGGTTAGGCTCGCCCTCCTGAGGCGAAGGGAAAAACTCCTGGACGAAGCGCTGGCTCGATTCCGAGTAGGGGCGCGTCTTGAAGAGCACGGCCTGGGCCTTGTTGAGCTTGGCCGCGGCAATCATCTTCATGGTAGAAGTGATCTTCTTAATGTTCTTGATGGCCACCAGCCTGAGCCTCACTAGAAACCACATTCAATTTGATTCGGACGGGGGGGGGGGATTAGCTTCCATCGCCATGGCGACTGAGCGATAAAGCGCCGATTTCAAGAGCATAACAAACGTACACTCCTTCAAGTTGCCGGGGTAGTGACGCACGCCCACGGGGCCGAGGTCATTCCTGTGGAGTGAATAAAAGAGCCTGATCAATTCCATTGCTCGGTGCGCTCGCTTCCCCCCAGCATTCAGGAAAAGCTCACCTCTCGAGGATTCTGGCAGTCTGAACCGCCGAGGTCCTCAGTTCAAAGGTGTTCCTGAGACCGACGCTGGAAACTCTCCTCATTGTTCTTTGATGTAATGTAATGGGGCGTCTAGAACACAGAAAATCCTCCCGAGCGTGAAGCCACGAAATATTTGCGCCGGTTAAGAAGGTCGTTGGGAAATGTGGAAAATGTTTTTTTTTTTTTTTTTTAACACCAAACACATCACCACTTGGGGTTTGTGTTGGGCGGCTTGGGGTTCTCCTGCAACAGCCACGAATAGTCTCCCGATGCCATACCCGGCCCTGCCCAAGACCAAGTCGCGTTAGAGGAACTGTACGAAAGGAGGAGGAGGAGGAGGAGAAGGCCTGTGCCATACCTAATGGCGACGGAAGAGGTGACGGAAAGGAGAGTAGGTCCATGCCGGTATCGGCACTAGCGTCTGCGGGTTCGAGCTCGGTGATCCGCGCCCGGCCATTCTTGTTGTTTGTCTCATTCGGTTGTGTCGTGCTGGCCAGTTGTAAGTTGATCTTGCTCCCTCGGCTCACGAGCGAGGCCGGCCCCTCTCCAGCCGGCCCCGAGAGAAACCCTCCCGGCGCTCCTGTCATCACACGAGCAAGCGAGGTGAGGCTTCTCGCACACTCAGGAGAGCTGCAACGGGCAAGGAGAGGCCACCAGCACCGAGACTAAGAAGGGACTCGCCGCCGGTGGCGTTCGACGCCCAGTCGGCGGCCCACTGGAGATTCTCAAGCGCAGCGGGGTCGTCCCGTTCGCGTGCAAAGAACGAAGCCGCAGAAGCCGCAGCAGGAATATGCGTCTGACCATGAAGTGGGGAAAACATCAGTGCTAGGCGGTGAGCTGCTCTTTCAGCAGCGCACGTATGAGAGGGGAAAATGATGATAATAACTAGAACTAATAGTTAAGTTTAATACGTAAGAAGGGGGGGGGGCAACGGTGGGTTTGGCAAGCAGTTACCTCGAACGTGACATTCTCGACAGGTTCGCCGGTGCCACAGATGATGCCCCAGCGCGCCTGGACCATGACCGCGTGTAGGTTAGTTAGGAGAGGAGCCGGCAGGTCGTACGGGGAGTTTGTTGAACCTGGCCGATCTCCGAGTAGCATATCTGGTATTTGGAAGGGAACCGAAATAGCTTGCCGTCCTTTGTGACGCACAGGGCCGAGTGGTAGATCAATTCGCTGGGCGACCCACCCCAGTCAGCACACACGCGAGCACGGCCTCGTAGAAGAGAAACGAGCGCATTACGGACCTGAGAGGGTAGGGCGTCTTCTGCGTTATGAAAGGGCTCATCTTCCGTTTGATCTGCTCGTCGGGAAACATCACCTTCGATAGGGGACATCCCAGGAGTTCATTCTGGTCGAAATGAGGGCTCTCCGTGAGACAAGCGAAGCTATTCATTTGTTGAGGGGAGGCTCACATTCGCGGAAGGTGCCGTACCAACGGATACTTGACCATGGAACAGAAGGCGTCGTTGGCGAACACGAATATGGGCGGGCTGTACTCCCACTCGCCGGGCACGCCCGACACGCGGCGCACGGCAGCAAACGGCCGAGTGAGGTCGTCGATGGCGAACGGAGCGTCGAGCGTGGAGATGGGGTACTTGGAGAGGAAGGGCAGGTAGTTGACGATCTCCCTGCGCGTGTAGGCCGCGGAGCGAGGGGTCGACCCGGTGCTTACGAACGAGACCGGAGCGCTATAGTCGGCGCGCGGGACGATCGAGCTGCTGGTGCTAGTGGTGCTGGTGCTGGTGCTGGTGCTGGTGCCCTGTAGGGATGAGTGGGCGGGGGCGGATTGGGGGACGTGGATGACAGCGGGCGGTGGAGCGAACGAGCTGGTCGACGTAGGCGGGGAGATACCGGTGCCGTTCACGTCATGCCGGCCGAGCATTGGCTGGTTGCGGCCGCCCGCTCGCGAGATATAGGCGGACGAGGTGGAGGTGAAGGCGTTGGGAGCGGCGAAGGGGGACGACGTGTCCGACGACGGCGACATGTTGGCGGACCCGGGATGGGCCGAGCGCTCGCGCTCATTCTCCGCTTGGCGCTGCTGCAGCGCAGCGACCTCGTTGGCGAGTAGCATGTGCTCGTCTCGCAGTTGTTGGGTGGCGTGTCGCAGCTCCTTGACCTCCTCGACCAGAAGCGATAGCACCGATTCCAGCATTGCAGTCCCTTCACGCGCGCGAATATAGAATCAGCGACACCCCCTGCCTCATGCTGCGTGCTGTTATAACAGAAAACACGTGCTGGTCGGCGATGTGTACCCCCGCCAGTTCGCTCGTTCTCCGTTCGGTCGTGCTCGCCCACCGAGCCGAAGGAGGATGGCGGCGTGGCGCCACGGGCAGCAGCAAAGCTGGTCGTGGGCGAGGAGGAGGATGACGAAGACGAGGGCGACGAGGTGGGCGAGTACCGGCCCGACATTGGGAATTGCGAGGACGCTTGCGAGGACGATTGTGGGGGATACGCCGATGCAAAAACACCGCCGGCTCCGGACGGGGCGTAGCGGCCGGTGCCACTCTGGAACGCAAAGCCATCTGTAGCGAAACCGGGGAGCGGTGAGGAAGGAGGCGCGCTGTGCTGTGCTGCCGGCCGGCGTAATAAATGAGACGGGGAGGTGGTAGGTATGATGAAACTGAGCGTGGAGGTGGCGGCAAGGTGGAGGGAACGGAGGAAACAGTTGTCGCGTTATTACACGACAATGATTTGAATAACGTGGCGTGGCACAAGCAACACCACCAGCGAAGGAAGAGATGAAAACAACTGTGTGTGCCTTGGCGGCAGCCCAAAAGCAACGATAATCGTGGAAAAAGATGGGAGTGCTGCATCCGCAAAGGCCTGCGGCAAAGAGGTGGAAAAGTGTGCGTACCGGCCCGCTGCCTCTTAAAGGCGTCCTGCACCATGCCCTGGTAGGGAAAGCCACCTCCCGCACCCAGCATCGAAGAAGCTTCAACCTTGACCTCAGGTCCACCGCGCTGACCGCCGCCTGGCTGTGCGGCCTGACCGTACTCACCACCGTCACCGAGATTTTTTGGTCGGCCTCTCTTCTTCCTCTCTACGTCTACACACGTGTCCTCCTTGCCCAGGGCCGAGCATCGTGCGCATGGCCGATTACTATCGCATGCTGTGTGCGCCATCTTGCAGTTTGAACATGCGCGAGCCGTTCTCATCTTTGGTTCCATACAAAACGATTAACCAGCAGCCACCGCTACCGCTAGGGTTCTTTCTGGTTCTGTCTGCCCTGTCTGGGGCAGTGTCTGTCGATTTTTAGGGGGCGCGTTTGTTGTTTGTGCGTCACTGCTCCTCGTGTAAGACCGCAGTAGCAGTCTACGACCGGCGTTAGTAGGCCAACTGGGCAATTTCTGCTGGCTCGTAATTTGTGTTGTCATGCCAACTCGTTCAGATTGCTGTGTCCTGGCGGCGATCTGGAACAGCAGCAAACGGTCAAGTTTGGAGATCGTAAATGTGTACACGGGTCTTGTCTTGCCTCACTGCCCCCCTCGGCGACCTTCGCCCCACTCGCTGTCCCAGTCCCACGTTGCCGGTGGCGCTGCAGCTGAAGGGAAGGGGCTGGGCGATATGAGCGCTGAGAGCAGCTCGTCCATCTCGGTCTCGCCTCGCGCCTGCTTGGTGGTGGCGGAGTCTCGCTGGCCGCCAACGCTGGTGGATGAGTTGGAGTCGGCGTAGGTGGCATAGGCTGGAGCGGACTGGCCGCCGGTGTTGCTGTTGGGGCCTTGCGGCTCGGCTGGGAAGCGAGGCGGCAGCGAAAACGGAAGCGAGGAGAAGCATGAGGGGAAGGCGGAGAAGGAAAACGGCTCCTTGTCGTTGCGCGGTCGCCAGTCGTCGGCGGCCATGCCCACGTACTGCGACGGCGGCGTGTGCGCGGAGTAGCCATATGGCGGTGTGGACGTTGGCACGGGCGGAGAAACATGCCGCGGGGGCTCATCCTCCGCCGCATCGACCACCACCAGCAGCCACTTGGCCTGTTCAGTGGCCGACAGGTGAGAGCGAGCGAGTGAGAACTGGTCGAGGTCTACGATCGTTCTGGTGAGGGGGGACACTCTGCATACCCATCCGTTCTTGTTGTAGTACACCTGATTGCGTGTCCGCAGTGTGAGCGTCTTGCCGTCCTTCTTCTGCCATTTGTGGCAGAGGTGGACGACTTCGCCGGTAAGTCCGGAGCCCCTGTTGATCATGTAGGGCAACAGCATCTCCGCCGTCCTCTTGTCTCCCTGTCCTCGCCTGCCGAGCAAGTCGTACTGGCAGCGACCCCCCCCCCCCGTGCGGGTGAGACTCGCCACCACCGCCGAGTTGGAAGAGCAGCGGACGCATACCAGAGGCGTCTGCACCAGAGAGCAGAAGCTGTCGTTTGCCCATACGATCGTGGGCGGGAGCATGTCCTCAACCCGCGTGGCCTCGGAGAATCGCTGCGCAAGAATGGGCTTCCTGCCAGCAGGGCGAACGAAACACACAACGCAATTGCGGTAAGGCACGGGGAAGGCGTTGGTGCTGAGTATGCAGGTCGTACCCGAGGTCGTCGACCACGAACGGCAAGGTGGGGGACTCCACGTTGAAGTCCGAGAGGAAGGGAAGCTGTCGGATGAGCTCTGCTCGCATGGAGGCCGACAGGATATGCGGAGAAGGTGAGGTGGCGGTGTGCGCGGACGACGACGATCCGCCAACGGCGTTGAATGGCAGCAGCGCGAGGATGGAATTCATCTTCTCCTCCGTCTGCGCAAGTCGCCTCTCCACGGTCTGGTAGAACACTGAGATCTCGCTCTTGAGCTCCTTCTTGGTGCCGCGCACCTCCTCGAGCAGAGTCTTGAGCAGCGCGTCGCCGGCCTCGTTGGCGTGCAGGCCCAGGTCGGCGCAGGAGCTGCGGGGAGAGTGGGTAGGCGATGAGTCCGGCGAGGGCGGGTTCGACACGATCGACGACGGCAGAGGCGGCACTGTGATGGCTGATGAACAAGGCAGCAGTTGGTGAGGGGGCATGGGGTAACAAGGAATGTCCAATGGCGCCGGGTCCGTCGCCCCGGATTGGGGCGTGAGTATTATAAGGGGAGAAGGAGACGAACCTTCGGTCTTCTGCTTCTTGGACATCCGCCAACCACCTTCGGTGGAGGCCGGAAAGTGCTTCGGGGGCCGACCACGCTTCTTGGGTTCCACATCTTGGCATAATTCGGGCTTGCCAAGAGCCACACAGCGCCTACACGGCCGAGCCCTGGATTATAATATTAGGGAAGACTGGCCCGCTTGAGCAGTGCCCTTCTGGATTTCCTCATTTACGACGTTATAAAATGGATATATTGATTGCGCAATCGAGGGCAACGCAATGTGCGAAATAATCCGAGGACGTTTTCTCCTCGCAGCAAAAAAGGAACAAAAATTGTTTCGGGGGGCGAGCGTACCCATCGCAGGCGGTGTGAGATAGACGACAAAGGCGACAAGCCTTGTTGGTACAGTCCGAGGCCATCTTCCTGTTCAGTGTGCTTGTCGGCGCGGAGGCGCGTACGGCGCAGGCGGGGAGGAAGAAAAGGTGTTGCCAAAATCCCCGTGGAGGTTTTCCGGTAGACCAATCGGTAATTCTGAGCAACACTGGAATGTCAGGTATGAGATAACAAATCCATTGATTGGGCCGGATAGGCTCGGATTTATCCGGAAAGGTTCCCCAAAGCAAGGGTAGAGAGGCGAGAGCGGCAGCACGCACGAAAGGCGAGAGAGATGCACAACTGTGCTGAACTGTAAAGTGCAAAGTGCAAGATGGCAAAATAAAACTCCATTGCCTTACTCACATCCCCTTATCACAAAATGAGGGATTGGACATCACTGCTACACTGCTCTGCAAGTTCAACCAACAAACTGCTAGGTGAAGGTCCAAGTGTTGCTTGAGCTGGCGGAGAGCGTCAGCCTTTTCTTGCCTCGGGAAACGCACGCGCCGTGCGTCGGAGCGCGATTTGAATTGCGGTCGCCATCTCCGCCAGGCGTTGGCGTTGGCGTTGGCGCCCGTCGGTTGTGTTGTGCGTGCTTGTTCGTAATCGTGGTTTCCACGACGCGTCTAGAAACAAAGAGGTTGCCTTCGTTATAACACGCGCCTGTAGATGATGACCGCTATAGCGGCACCGGCAAAAAGAAAGCAGTCAGCTCTCGCCCAGGCATGCGTGCTCTGCCGCATTGCCCACACCGCCTGCACCGGGTACCCCCCCCCCCTCCCTCGCAGTCTCGGGCACTTTTTCGCGCCGCTTTCGATCCTGTTTGTTTTTTGCGCAAACAAATCCTTTTGATTTGTCCCTTTCTTGTAAAAGAGGAGCCATGCCCATGCCGAGGTCATGCATGACCTTGGCTCAGAGTTGTTGCGGGGTCCTATCATGATGGGTGCCACTGTTGCGGTCCAGTCGGGCTGACTGTACGCCGTATGATTGGCCGTGCCCGCAGCTCGAAGCCCTGTCGGCGGTGTGTTACCGAGGGCACCCCCGACAAGTGCCATTTCACGGAGCCTAAGAAGCGCGGGCGCCCTCCCCGACTCGACAAGAAACCCAAGACCGAAGGTGCCCCCCCTCTCAGTCTCTGCGCTCCCCAAGAGCGAACGGCTGCTGGTGCGGTGGGCGATGGCTCATAGTACGAATGGCAGGAGGTGCAGATGATGCGCAGACGGCCGCCACTGGATCTGGCGGCGCATCGACAGCAGCACCGCAGCGGCCGGCGTCCGTTCAGCCGGTTGCTCCCGGTTCGGGGCATGGGAGCGGCAGCGGTGGCCCGGCAACACAGCCGATGACGCCGATCACGCTGTCGCCCTACCCCGTGCCATCGTCCTTCATCTCCCTCTTTGTGCACAACGGATCGCCCATGCAGAGCCTCACGCCACAACCGCCGCCGCCGTCGTCACAGCAGCAGCAGCAGCAGCCGGCACCGCCATCACAGAACAGTTCCGCCTCGCCCCACTTCATTCCGCTCGCGCCCGCGCCTTCGAGTGTGGGTTCGCAGCCACCGCCACCTCAGTTTGCGGCCACGGCGAGCATCAGCCACCACTCTCCCAGCAGCAACGCGCTGGGGAGCTCCTCGTCGCACTTTGCCTCCTTCATACATTCGGCGAGCCCCACCTCTGCAGCGACGTCGGGAGTAGCGGCATCGATGTCGCCCTCCTCTTCGGTCGCAACGTTGTTTTCTTCGCCATCGGCCGCGGCGGGTCCGCCGCCGTCGCCTCCGCCGGCCATGGACTCTCTGCTCTCGCTGCTCGTGCAGGAGGTCAAGGAGCTCAAGAAGACTGTCAAGACCGTGCAGGACGATATGGAGACGCTCAAGAAGCGGCAGACCGACCTCGAGAAGACCGTGGAATCGCTGCCTACCCAGACGACCGTATCGACCTCATCAA
The DNA here is from genome assembly GCA_027943245.1 of Acanthamoeba sp. SK_2022b. NCBI lineage: Eukaryota > Discosea > Longamoebia > Acanthamoebidae > Acanthamoeba > Acanthamoeba sp. SK_2022b. The sequence goes on along the minus strand of JANDJZ010000137.1, from coordinate 26,491 downwards.
CGACCCCACCATCTATCTACCCGAGCAACTTCGCCACATCTTCTCCTTCCTCTTCCTCCTCCTCGTCTTTGGTCTACGCCTCCACTCCGGGCGGGGGCGCCATCTATCCGGCAGGGCGTCCTCTGCCCTTCAGCGGCGCCTATGGTGCGCACTCTGCGTCTTGCGCTGCCACGCCTCCTCCGATGGAGCCGTTTCCCTCGTACGCCTCGCTGCACGAGTCCCTGGCGATTGCACGACAGAACATCCTCCAACACTTTCCGTTCCTCGCCGACTACGATCTCAGCTCGCCCGGCGTTCCCTTCGTCGTAGATGACATCAGGTAAGGGCCTCATCTTTTGGAGAGAGGGAGACCAGCCCACCCACTGGACACGGGGCGCTCACTGGTGGCCGCCCACCCTGCAGGAAGCCATGCTGGGCCTACTGCGCGCGAAATCGGCAGCTGGGAGAGGACATGAAGCCGCCCACCATCGTCTACGCCAACACCGCCTTTTGCCGTTTGACGGGCTTCGCTTCGGTGCCGCCTCCACTCTCACCGCCAAACAGGGCCCGTGGGCTCCTGGGGCTGACGTGGCGCTGTCGGTTGTCTTGTATTTGGGCTGCAGCACGAGTTGCTGGGCATGAGCGCGCAACGAATCACCTACCTCGAAGACGAACACAAGAAAAGGATCATCCACTTGATCTATCAACAGTAGCTGCCCCTCTCACCCTCGCTACCTCGCACCTTTGCGCGTACGTGACGCTGATGTCCTCGCTCGTGCTCGCTTGGTGATCGCAGAACGTCGGTGCCCTACACGGAAGTGCTCAACCTGTCTTTCAAGTGTCTGCGTAAGGACATGCGGGCCCTACGGCTACATACCCGCTACCAGATCTTCTATGGCACTAACGCCAAGGTATGCACGCGCATGGTGCGCGTGTGCGCATGATGGCGCAGTCTGACTCATGCGCTCAACTTCTGGTCGTTATTTTTTTGGGGGGGGGGGGCTCTTCAGTGGCAATGGGTGATGGCGTGCGTGGAGCGCATCGAACACATCCCGCTGACGGCCGAGGAGGAGGCCAAGGTCAGCTCGTGGGCCGTGACCGTGAGCCCCCCATCTAGCACTAGGCCCTCGCAGGGTAGGCAGCCTATCCTCCTTTGGTTCGTTCGAGTGTTGCTGATGCACCAGCCCGGCGCAGGTCTGTGCGTGCACTGTGGGATTCCCACCCTCATGTCTCCTTTGGGAGACCGGTCGCCTCCCCCGCCAATCGTGTGTGCGTCGTGCATCATGGCGCGGCGACACCAACCCACCTACGCTCCACCGCCGCACCAGGCCTTCTCCAACAACCCGCCGCCTCAGCGGCTTGACGGAGGTCCCCAGCACTACGCCGGCCACTACGCTCCGGCTCCCGTCTCCAGCGACAACCCGCCCTCGTCTTCTACAGCTGTAGGGGGAGGTGGCGGTGGAGGTTGTATAGTGGTCCCACACTCCCCACCGCCACCACAATCGCCGGACTACGGGGGGTACTGGGCCATGTAAGGCCCGTCAACAAGAACCTTAGCCCTTATCTGCGTGAATCTCTCAAAGGGCTGGCCGCGGCCAGGCCAATGTGCTGGCGCGGCACGCACAGACCCCTGCGTTCAGCGCCTGCCCTGGCGCGGCCAACAATGAAGCCGCTGACTTTGCTCGGCCATACTTAATTGGCATGACCGGAATGCGTGTGACCGAGGCGTGTTTCGGAAAAGTCGTCGGTAGTGCCACTTGCCCCCTGAGTGGGCGAGAGCCATCTGCCTGTTGCAGTTTCACCTGCTCGGCCAACGGCAGCGGCGAACTCGGTAACCCACTCACAGTTCCTGGTGGCTGGCGGGTGAAGCAAAGCACACACCGACCGGGCGAGGCGTACTCGACAAACACCGACCGCCAGAGATGGACGCTGCACAGCTGATAGCGTCGAGAGCTGACGTCCCGCTTGAGCCGAAGCGCACCAGCGGGAGCAAGCACCGCCACAGCAACGACAAGAGCAAGGCGAAGAAGGAGAAGAAGGATGGAGACAAAAAGAAAAAGAAGAAGAAGCTTAAGAAGGTGAAAAACTACTGGCTGGGAAAGGCCAAGGAGGCCAGGCCTGAATGTGAGGAGGACAACGACATTGAACCAGATCACGAGCTTACCGCGCCCAGCCAGACTCTTGATCCTCCGGAGCCATCGCCAGAGCAGGAGGAGAAGGAGCCCTCGAAGCAGGAGCTCATCGCAGCCATGGAGAGCGTGGTGGCCACCCTCGGAGGTATGACCCGACTGTACGCTACCACAGAGTACCCGTTATGAAGCTGTTTTGAGTGGGTTGTTTGAGCGTAGATAAGGCCAAGTTCGAGGAGAGCGGAGTGGACGCGGTGCTGCGGTTGATGCGTATCTACTCCAAGGACTCCCTGGTGCAGGCTGAGATCTGTCGGCTAGTTATGGATTTGGCCGTTACCGGTAGCTCTGCGCGGCCTGGTTGGCTTCCACCCTTTAAAGGACTAACAATGTGATGGTTCACGTGCACAGCACGCAACCGCACGAAGATCAGAGAAGCCGGGGGGCTGCTGTTGGTCGTGGTGACTATGCAGTCCCACGCCAAGGAGCACAACGTGCAAACATGGGCAAGCGGTGCGCTCCGTAAGCTGGCCGTAGACCGTACGCGTTCTCCCCACTTATCATCAGCCACACGCAGCGGCGAATCTTACGGTAGAGAGTGCGTGCAGCCATCAATCGTCAAAAGATAGTGGACATCGGCGGCGTGGAGTGCATCCTCTCAGCCATGCTACAGCACTCGGACAAGGCGGCCCTTCAGGAGCAGGGCTGCGCAGCCCTCTACAACTTGTCTCTGGGTGACGGTACAGCGGCGTGCCGTGGGCAGTGGTATGTAGCTTAGACTGACTCACCGCTCAACACAGACGCAGGCAGGGTGGAGATCCAACAGAATGGCGGCATTCCGGTGGTCATCCGAGCCATGAAGAACTTCAAAGGCCATCCCGGAGTAACGGCAATGGCAGCGGGCGCGCTGGGCAACATCGCAGTTGATGGTAGGAGTGGGATTACGGTTCTGCTCGTGGCCATGAGGCCATGGCTGCTTGAGAGCCGTATTGACACGACACTTGCAGATCAGAATAAGAACTGGGTGCGTGACTACGGAGGGCTGGAGCTCATCATCGATGCCCTGGTATCTCACACGGATGATGAGGTCATCGAGCGAGCCTGCGGAGCCTTGCGGATACTCTCGCGCAACTGTACGTCTGCTGGGCCGAACGATCAGAGAGGGTGAAGAGTGTTTACTGGTCTGACTCTTACGTTATGCCAGCGATCAACGCTTTGGACATCGCCAGGGAGGGAGGCATACCAGCGCTGTTGCAGGTCATGGAGACTCACCGGCACCATCACCTCATTCAGGAGTACAGTGCTGCTTGCCTGCAAAACCTAGCGGTAGACGGTAAGTGAAGTTTCCAGGCATCTGTATCCCTCGCGGGTGGGCTGACTGGTCCATTTGGTGTATAGACTTCATTAGAGATCGAATCGTGGCCAGAGGCGGAGTAAGGCGCATTGTTAAGGCCATGTACGAACACCCAACGGAGCCATCTCTTCTGGCCCAGTGTTGTGCCTCCCTGATGAATTTCGCCACTACCGGTACTGCAACAACGCCGTCCACTTCTGCTTTAGACGCAAGACTCACTTCGGCCCACCGCAGACACCAATCGCTTGGCCATGCTCTCCGAGGGCGCCGTGGAAGCTGTGCTCTTCGCTATGCAGATCAAGGAGAACGCGGCCATACAGGAACATGGCTGCGCCATGCTCGCAAACCTTGCGCTGAATGGTACGATGTGCACTCCACTCAAGTGAGCTGGAGCGTCGTTGACCAGAGCGTTTAACAACCAACAGGCAAGTGCGCTATGAAGATCTCGGAGGAGGGTATCAAACAAATCCTCGGCGCAATGGCCACGCACCCGGACAATCCAAGTGTGCAGGAGAAAGCGTGTGGGGCCATCCTCAACCTCTCCGAGTTTGGTACTCGTTCCTGAGCCCTCCCACGTGCGAGACAAGGGTGGTAGCTCACCGCCCACCCGCAGACGTTGTGCGGCGACGTCTGAACCGGATGCATGCTGCACAAGCGATCATGGAGGCGATGGAGAACCATCCACATCACGAAGGCGTTCGCAAGTACACCTCCGCTGCCCTGCTGCGCATCATGAGCGACGAAGGCAAGCCTGTACCCCCCACCTACTGAGTGACACGACCGCGCCTTGTAAATAAAAAGAAAAGGGAAAAGTGTGTTTCTCTTTGTCTACCCCCCTTTGCCCTTGTGCTGGTCGCCTCGCATGGCGTTGCAACCCGAGGTAGCCCACTTGGAGTTGATGGATGATGAGCAGCAGGCATCCGCCGCTTGTGGCGAGGCGCTCCTGTTGCGCCAACTCAGCGCTGGTAGCTTCGACGGCCTTGTGGAACTTGACCTGACGAACCGTGGCCTCATCTCCCTGCCGCCGGAGCTGTGCAGGTCGCCGGGCCTGGCGGCCTCGCTGACCAAGCTCAACGCCGCCAGCAACGCCCTGTCGGCCCTGCCTCCCGAGTTTGAACGGCTGACCAGCCTCCGCATCGCCTTCTTCCTCGGCAACAGGTTCACCACCGTCCCGGAGGTGCTCGGACAGCTTCCGTCCCTCTTCATGTTGAGCTTCAAGAGCTGTCAACTTAACCACGTGCCGGAGGCCTCGCTGGCGCCTTCGCTCGGTTGGCTCATCCTTACCGACAATCAGCTCACCTCGCTGCCCGCGTCGCTGGGCCGACTCCGCCACCTCCGCAAGCTCATGCTGGCGTCCAACCAGCTGGCCTCGCTGCCCGACCTGTCTGGCTGCACCGCGCTCGAGCTCGTCCGCTTGTCCGACAACCGTCTGCGCCAAGTGCCGCGCAGTCTCCTGACGCTGCCGCGGCTAGCGTGGTTGGCGCTGGCGGGCAACGGTCTGCCGCCACGACATCGAGACGAGCCTCTCGATCTGCCGCCTCACCTGGCGGCCTCCTGGTCAGATGTGACTCTAGGCCGCAGGCTGGGCGAGGGCGCATCGGGCACCGTTTACGAGGCCACTCTGCAGGGAAGTATTGGCGTTACGGATGCTCGGCCGCAGGCACCCCAGCAGACGGCGGTTGCGGTGAAGGTGTTCAAGCCGGCGTCTTCCGACGGCCGCGTGGTGGACGAGGTGGCAGCTGCGATGGCGCTGGCCCAGCATTCAATCAGCCACCCCAACCTCATCCGCACATACGGGTTCATCGAGCACGCATCGAGCACAACTGGTGCCACGATACAGGCAGAAGCGCCCGCGCTCGTGATGGAGTTGCTCGACCCGAGCATGGAGCTGCTGGGCCGAGTGCCATCGTTTGCCAGCGTGACCCGTGATGTCTATCCGGAGGCCGGAGGGCCTTTCCCGTTGGAGTTCGTGGTGTCAGTGGCTTATGGCGTGGCGGCGGCAGTCGCGCACATGCACGACCGGGGCCTCATCCACGGCGACGCCTACGCACACAACACGCTCGTGGGGCCTTCCGCTGAATCTCCTGCGCTGGGAGGACGCCGCTGGCGCGTGAAGCTGGGAGACCTGGGCGCTTCTTTCTTCGTGCCTACGACAGCCGCAGCAGATGATGATGACAAGACGGCCTTCTTGCTCAAGCGCGTGGAGTCCCGCGCGCTGGGGTGCCTTGTCGAGGAGCTCATCGAGCGATGCGACGTCGGCAGTGAGACTCCCGCAGAGGCGGATACGGCTGCCCAAACTGCGCTGGTGGCGCTCTGTAAGCTGCGTGATGCCTGCCTGCAGCCAGATGTGGCGCAGCGGCCCGACGCCAGGGAACTGGTCCGCCTGGTCGAGGACGATGCCGTTCTGCGCGCCTTCTTGGCCGCGTAGTGCGAACGGAGAACGCCGAGAGTTCGGGACTACCCGCCCCAATACAAGCGTGTTTCTCAGCATGAGTAATCTGATATGGGCGTTTGGGCCCGGCCCTCGAAAATGCCCGGTGGGCTGCCGGGTTTTATCGATAACGTCCGTGGACGATTACATGCGCCAATCGCAATTTTGTTGAGAGAAACAATTCTGCGGCGGCGGAGCACCACACCAAACACCACAAAGCCAAACAGGAGAGTACATGAGGCCCGCAGGCAGGAAGAAGGCCTGCATTCCTTGCCGCGAGTCGCACACCGCCTGTGACGGGTACGTACCGAGGTTCTTCACAATAATAGATCTATTATTACGATTTTCTTAATCCACCTTCAATTGCAGGGGCAGTCCGTGTAAGCGGTGTCTGGCCACGGCCCAACCACACCGCTGCCAGATAGCGCCCCCGCGCAAGCGAGGAACTCCCACGTGGAAGTTTCAGCCCGACCCCCGCACCCGGAACGTTTGCCAGTCAACCAACCGAGACCAACCGCCCAGCAAGAAGCTTCGCAGCGAGCAGGGTACTATTCGCACAAGGCTTTAGCGGGCTCAACCGGTCTGTTCACCGTGTTCGCTTTGGCAGGGCCAACGAGCATTCCAGCGCCGTTTGTCGACCTTTTGTCTCCGCCGTTGCCCACTGCTCCGACGCCTGTCGGCGCGGACGGCGCTCGAGCGGTGCTGCCATCTGTTGTGGCCGCCAGCTCCTACCCGCTGCCGTTGACATCGCCGATGCCAAGTGCGCCCCTTCCGCCGGCGGGTTCGAACGTGGAGGACAAGATGCGGACGGTCGAGTCTGTGGTGAACCTGCTCGTCGAGGAGCTTCGGAGCGTGAAGAGGGACAACGAGCTGCTGCGTAGCGAGATCACCTCCGTCCGGTCGCAGCACCAACAAACCGAGGCCCATATCATGCGCATGGCCGAGCATCAGCTCACTCCCGCTCCCACCTCCACCGCCGTGTGCGTGCCGCCGTCGTCGCCCACGTTCGGCTACAGCGACAGCGACCTCAGTGGCGACCCGCATACGCCCGAAGCGCAGGCCCTCCTGCGGCGTTTGATGCCGTTCCTGGCCAAGTACGACGCCAAGGCACGCAACGCGCCCTTCGTGCTCGATGACATCAAGTACGGCACACAACTCGCATATTTTTATTTTTATATGCGCGGGCTTATCGCTGCCTCAACCTTCCCGTCACGGGAGCAGTAAGCCATGGGCTGCCTTTCGTGTGTACGAGCCCAAGAACGTCTCCGAGATGGTACCGCCCACCCTCCTGTACGCCAACCCCGGGTTCTGCGCGCTCCTCCGCTATCGTCTGGTGCGTTCTCCCTCTGCTCTAAGATATTCTCGGTCGATGGCTTATCTCACTCTGTATACATACGCATTTGTGTGTTGTGTGTTGTGTGTTGTGTGTTGTGTGTTGTGTGTTGTGTGTTGTGTGTTGTTGTTGATGATGATTTGGTGGTGGGGTATTGCTTATCTGTCCAGGATGAGCTTCTGGGCTGTGGCCTGAACAACATCGTGCGCGTGGACATGGAGACCATATTCACAATCCTGCCATCGCTGTTTCCTCAGCGAAAGGCCTTCGCCATTGGCGACCCGTACAAGGCGTCGTTTATGTGGATCACCAAGGACAAGCAGGCCATCAACGCCCGAACGCGAAACCAATACTTCTTCAGCAAGGATGGCTACGTACGCCTTTGCGCGTGGGTCTGCAATTCCTCGAAGCTGACTCATTCTTTTCCCATGTTCACTCCGTTCGGGACGGCTGTGGCGTTGCCTGCTACGTGTAGGCCAAGTGGCGCATCACGGTGGTGGATGGTCTGGTCGAGGACAGCCCGCGTTTCGAGCCGCTCTCCATGCCTGAGGTTTACCGGTACTTAGGCTCCTGGATGAGCAGCTCGCAACGCCGGTGGCAGCCTCGCCCCGACTCGCCGTCGCAGGATGCCGGCTCCCCCGTTACTACGCCTCCTCGCTCTCCTCCGTCGTCCAGCGACCCCTCGACATCGCCCCTGGCATCGTCATCATCGTCTCCCTCGCAGGCCATGACGGCTCAGTTCGACCCCGAGCCGTCCATGCTCTCAGTGCTGGGCGACGACCCGGTCGTTGGGCTCCCATCCTCACATCCAATCGGAGCCCAGCCCAGCCCGAGCATAGACATATTAGAGGAGTGGCTCGGCCTACTCTACGCCCCCAACAGCACATCGGCCTCAACCTCCTGAGCCTGCTCACGGGGCGAGATGTCCATGGTGGCAATCAAGGGGAGAATTACCTGGCGCTCTCCTGCCATCTGTCCGATCAACTCGGACGCACCGGTGGATCAGCAAAAAGAGGAAGCATGTTGTCTATCGTTTCAAATAAGAGAGAGAGAGAGAGAGAGGGTAGCTGTTTTGGTATGGATTGAATCTTCAAAAGTGATGAAGATGACAATCACAATGACAACCCTTTCATTTACACGGCCTTTCAGAGTCACAGAGTCACACTGGTTCTCCCTCAATGGGCGGCGAGAGCAGCAATCAGGGAGGTGTAGATTTGAACTCCCTCGAGGAAGACCTGCGTGGCGGGCCAGCCCAAGTCGGTTAGGACTGGAAAGGGAGGAGGAGCGCTTTCACTGCCAGTTGGGAGCGAGAGAGAAACCATATACCTTGACCGAGAGGAATTCGTTGTGGTCGTGCAGCAGGATGGGCGTCCGGTTGATGGGCGAGAATCCGAAGGCGGGAATGCCCACCTGTCGCAAGTACCTACTGTCCGTGGCTACCAGAAGGCCGCGCACACGTATGAGCCACTCCAACGCCAATAATCGGTGGGAGGAAGAGGGGCGACCCCTACCTGCGGGGAAGATCTCAGTTTCGATGCCCATGCCCAACTTCTGGGCGGTGTCCGAGAAGACTCTCCACCACTCGTTCTCGGCGGGGTCAACGGACGTGATGCTGTGCTGCGGCGTCTTGACGAGAAACTCGTACTCCACGCCTTCTTCCTTGGTCCTGGTGGCCAGGGCCAAAGCAAACACGTTTGGAAAGGAGAAGAGAGGGAGGGAGGGAGGGCTGCCACCGCCAGTTGTACCATTCCTTCATTCTGGCTTCGAATTCGTCGAGCGGCACCGTCGGGGGGATGCGCACGTCGAATCCGGCCTCGGCTTCCGTCGGAATGACGTTGAGCGCCCAGGTCTTGCCGCCGTCGGTGGTCATACCCCCTTCAGATGGTCGCATCCATGAAGGATTCTTAAGTGTGACAGCGCGCGGCGCCAGGTGCGTGGCGTACCATGGAGCATGGTGAGGTTGAGCGTGACCACGTCGCCCAGCTTCTCTGCCTTTACTGCGGCGTGCTGGCACCTTTGGCGGTTTTAGGCCTTGCCAGTGTTTGGTGGGTCGAGCCAAGTGAGAGATGGGGCCTACCCGGGGTGGGCCTCCAGGCGCGCCTCCTGCTCGGCCCTGTAGGCCAGGAATTGCTGCACCGACCGCAGCAGCTTCTCCATGGCCGTGTTCCTGATGAAGCGGCTCCCGTGTCCGGCCGGCCCCGTAGATTTGACCTGACCACCGGCAGCGCGTGGGTAAAGGAGGGGTTCGCGACTGCACGCACAACTCCCGCCACAATGGCTGCGAGGCTGCGAGAACTACCTTGAGCCACCACACGGCCCGCTCGCCGTAGAAAACGGTGAACTTGTCCGTCGGATTGGCCAGGCCTTCGTCGAGCGCGAGAGCGACGTTCAGGCTCTTGAACTCGTCCGTCACCACGAACTCCTTCATGCCTTGGACCTGTACAGCACGGGAGCGAGAGAGGAGAGATGGGGGGGGGGGGAAGAGGAAGGAGCGTGGCTGAGGTCAGCGCACACAAACTCTCGGGGGAGGAGAGAGGTGACCGCGCTGGCGATCGCGGAAACCACGTACGCCGCCGATCTCCTCGTCAGGCACGAAGGTGAGATGAATGGTGCGCTTGAACTTCTTGCCCTCCTTGAGCAGCTGGCGCAGCGCCAAGACGTACTGGATGCAAACGCACTGGTGGCGCAAGAAAAATGATCAGGGTCGCTGGTGGTGTGAGTTGATCAATTGACCGCTGCACCAGAGGTAACAACAGCGTGTGCCACCTTCATGTCCTGCGTTCCTCGTCCGAAGATGTTGCCCTCTTCGTCCTCAACAGCCGCCCAAGGGTCGACCTTCACCAAGGCACGCGTGAGCGAGGGCGCACTGGGGGGGGAGGGATGGCAAGGGGGCAGCACCTTCCATAGGTTGTCGGCGGCGGGGACGACGTCGTAGTGGCTGTTGAGCAGGATGGAAGGCAGCGCCGGCTCCTCGCCCACAAGCGTTGCGATCAAGACGGGCTGCGTCCAGCAGTATAAGGGTGAGTGCACTCACCACATGAGCGAAAGGGAGATTGAGATGAGCCGCCACCTTGCCCTGGATGATTTCCACCGTCCTCGTTTGGAGGCCCATCTGATCGAGGAGAGACTTGAGGAAATGCACAGCTTCCCAATTGGCGCCCTTGTGACCCTCTTGTGAGATGGTCTTGATACGCAGGAACCGCTTGAACTCCTCCACACCCTGCTCCTCCTCTGCAGTACGCTTCTGTGCTGCCGTTGCTTCCATCTTGTTCGAGATCTCTTATGTCGCCCAAGGTCCAGGGCAAATACAATTCAAATTCTTCGAATGTTTATTTCTTCAGCCAAGGCTTTTGGCGCCAACAACACCAACAGCAGCTCATCTCTCGTTTCAACGCTGTCTCTCTGCACCGCGAGCTCAGATGATATGAGCTATCCGCCGCTCACGTTCGTGAAGCTGCCCAGCAGCTCCCCCTCATCATCTCCCACCCGGTACTTTTCTTTGCTACCCCTCCCCCCAAACACACATTGCATCCTTCTGGCCATTGAAGTTATGCTCTCTTTCAGGGATGGGTCACCTCTCTTGGCTCGTTCTCGCGATGCGGTCCTGCCCTCGTCACCCTTGCGCACCACGCGCGAAGCCGTCGTGCCAGCAAGGAGCGGAAACCACACCTCTTCCAGTATTGCTCCTCGCCTTGGCAGTGGCAAACGCTGCCGCACGGCTAACTCCTCTTCTTGTTATTTTCAGGAACGGCGAGCGCCGGCGAGAAGCGTCGCTCGTTCTGGAGCGACCTCTTTGCCAACTCGGACTCGTCGCAGGACAACGAAGACGAGGATGACGATGTCGACCGCGAGTCACACCCGCTTCGTTCTTCGCTTTCCCTCTTCTCGACGTCCATCGCCACGCAGAAGCGCAAGCGCCCGGCGGTCGAGCCAAGTCAGAGCTCGCGTGTGATCGCCGACGCCACGCCCTTTCTCACCACGAAGCGGCGCAAGCTCGACGACGACCACACAGAAATAGTGCTCCTTGATGACGACGACGATGACAACGGCCACCTTGACGACAACCTCGTGGTCATGCTTCGTCCGCAGCACACTCCGCCTTCACCACTAAGCGAGCGCAACAGCAACACCAGCACCAGCACCAGCAGTAAGGAGGGCAGCGGCAGTCCCTGGATCAAGAGGAAACGAGAAGTAGGCGCCGCTGTGAAGCCCACCGCCCTCCATCAGCCGGTGGCGGTGAGCAACGACGCCGTCCCAACGACGGCGGCCGTTGAAGAAAAGAGCGAAAGTGATAAAGAGAACGATGGCGCCGCAGTCGAGGACCGTCAACGACCCGAGGTCAACCAAAAGTCGCAGCTGTACGCCAAGCAGGCGCAGCAGACGGTCGATTTCCCAAGCAATGGCGGCGCCTGGGGCGGAGACAAGGCGGAACCGGAAATGGAGGTCGATCAGAACAGAGACGTGGATGCTGAAGAGCAGACCGAGTGCCACAGCGACACCGGCGAGCAGGCCGAGCGAAGCGTGGACAAGGAGGAGGTTGCTCCAGTTGCGGAGGCGTCGCGCCTCAAGTTCCTCTCCCCCTTCACCGAGGAGGAGGTCAAGAAATGGTGCGTAGCGCCCTCGCCCCGCCAGCCCCGATCCTCTCGTGAGCCCGCTCATGAACAAATCAACTGTCTACCACACCTGTAGGTCCAAGGCAAGACTTCAGGCGTGGAAGCAAAGGCACAGAAATGCCAACTCCTACTACTACCGGTTCACAGGTACCCCAACCCCTTTGCAAATTCGCTCGCTTCTCTTGTGTGGCCTAGCGGTGTAATGGTTTTTGTTTGTTTGCTCCAAGACCCAACGGTCGCGCAGTCGGAACGAAAGCTCTCGCGGGAGGAGCACCAGGCCTTCATGCGGCGGTACGAGGAGTTTCAACGCAACGGCTGGCGCGTGGGCACGTCGTGGGGGCTTTTCAGCATGGCCCTCCCCTCGCGGTACGAAACCTCGCCCTTACTCGCCTGTGTCGCGCGCTCACGTGCGCGAGGCTTCAGAGTCGGATACCAGTGCGCCAATCACTACCGGAAGCTCCTGAAGGAAGGCAAGCTCAACGACAACTCTTTCAAGCTGGATCCCAAGGGCGCGGTCAAAATGGTTGAAGGGGCTGACACACGGGGCCACGTATGCAGTCTCGCTTCTCTCTTTCTCAATCTTTCCCATCGCCTTTCATAATCATGGATGCGTGTGGGTGTGTGTGTCGTTGTATAGTGCGGCATCGAGAACGCCCTTTCTAACGTATGGAAGACAAAAGAGGTCAAGGCCATCGAAAGGTGAGGCCCTGCCGTGAATGCAGGCTGAATCCAGGACATCTTCTCATCCTCTGTTTGGCAGGTGTGTAGACAAGTGGATAGGGGAGTACCACGAAGGCGCATCCAGCGCCCTCACGTTCCCCGATGATGATGAGGACAACGATGTCAGCATCAATGGCGATGAGGCCGGTGAACCCAAGCCCAAGCCTAAGCCCGGGCCGGCCATCAAGCGCAGTCGGCCCCAACCCACGGTAGCTCGCTTCATCGCCTCGTGCGACGAGGCCCCTATCGTCCTCGATGATGACGATGACGATGAAGAAGCCTTCATGCATGGCCACAATCATCGCGGTGCCTCATCTGCGTCGAAGAAACAGAGGGGACCGAATGCCATGGCTGTGGAGGAGGAGGAGGAGGAGGAGGCGAAGGAGGCGCGAGGCAATAACGATAGCGAGGCCAACAGCAGCATCGATGACCCCGTGGAGGAGAACATGTTTGTCTACGCCGCCCAGGACCAAGATGACGTGCCTACTACTACCACCACCACCACCACTGCTACGTCCTTCAAGCGACCGCACAACGTATGGAAGGACTTCATCGTGGGCGACGCCAGCGAGCCCCTGCACGGCCACCGCAAGTCTCGAGCTACTGCTGGCCGCGGACGCGGCTTGGGCGGGTACCGATTCCCCTGCTCGACGCACCTGCCCCAATGCACGCAGCATCTCTCTCTCTCTCTCTCTCGAGATCCTTTTTGAGGAGCTGACCGGTTGCTCTCCGTAGAAAGGGGAAGCAGTTGGATTTGTCGCACTTCATTCCCGGCGTGAAACCCCCTCCTGTCGTCGTGGAGGCTGAAGACACCAAGGTACGAGCGGGAGAGTCCCTCCTGCAATCCGTTGCTTTTGCTAATTGGGGGGGGGGGCTGGTCGGTGCATTGGTGGTCGTAGTCGTTGATCGACAAGACCATCATCCCACGCCCCATTCCACGATCGTGGGCCAAGGCCGTGCAACCGTTCGACTACGAGGCCGCGCGAGGCCTAAAGGCAACTCCCGGTTCCAGGTACACGGGCCTCTTGCGATGCCGTGGAGAAGTGCGCGCACGGGCTCACTGTATTATTATTATTATTATATTAATAATAATAATAATAATAATAATAATAATATTTTTGGTGTATGGACAGGTACATCGACACGACGATCGAAGAGCTCGAGTTAGAGACGCTGGGCAGCTTTGAGGCCATTCTCATGGATCCGCCGTGGAACCTATCTCCTCGCGCCTCCGCCTCCGACAAGACCTCGCCGGTGCCCCCCTTCTCCCCCTGCTCTTGGCTCCGGCTCCAAAACGGATTCTGCCTTGCACACGTGCCGACGCCATCGCTGCTGAGTGGCTCACGGGAGTTTCATCTCGTGCTGTGCAATAGCCAAAGGGGGGCAAGAACCTCGAGCGGCTGATCACCCCCGAGGAGCTGGGCAAGTGGCGGATCAACGACAAGCTGATCCCCAAGGGCTTCCTTTTCATTTGGACCGAGAAGGAGCTCATCCCGCGGGTACCCGTGCCCCTCCCCCGGCTCACGCCTGCCGCTTGCTGGTCAACGATCTGGGCCCTTGATCCCTGGTGGAGTTGGACGTTACGAGCACTGACGACAAAAGCGCCGCGGCATTGCGCGATCAGGTGTTGGCGATGGCGCAGAAGTGGGGCTTCCACTACGTGGAGAATTTTGCGTGGGTCAAGTTCGACGTCAACAACAAGATCCACACCGAGGACTACGCCTACTTCCGCAAGTCCAAGCTCACCCTTCTCATGCTTCGCAAGCCAGGCATGGACTTCCCCCTTCCCTCCTCTCATCTTGCATCTTGATGATTTTTTATTTTTATTTTTAAAATTCAAGAAAAAACGTTTATTTACGGATGTTTTTCCGTCCCGGGGACAGGCGACATTGAGTTGCGGCACCAACGCAATCCGGACGTCAAGTTCGATTTTGTACGCAAGGGCCGTGAGAGGCTGCCCTTCGTCTATGACATTATCGAGACCCTCCTCCCCACCGCCAAGTACGCGCACCAGATCTCGCCAATTTAGTGAGAGGGATACCGCCCTCAAGCCTCCTCTTTCCACAGGTACAACCCAAAGACGGGAAAGGGCAAGATGCTGCAGCTTTGGTGTATGCCGCACCAGCGAAGAGCGGGATGGACCTCCGTCCACTTCTCGTAGGGGCCTCCCCCCGACTCGTCGCTCTTAGCAGCTTTCAAACCCACCATAATACGCTCCACCAGAATAATAAGCACAACCCAAACCCCACACCCCGCCACATGTTACCAAGTCTTCTACTCTACAAGGATCCTGTGCATTACCCCGCCTCTCCTCCACCGCCTCCGTCGCCTACAAAATGTCGCTGATGTCCCATTCGGCAAGTTTGGGGGCCTCATTCTTCTTCTTCCCCTTCTTCGATCTGCTCTTCTCGTGCGCACTGTCGTCTTCTTCTTCCTCGTCGTCTTCACGGTCTTCGCTTTCGTCTTCGCTACTCGCCCTTCGTCTCTTTCGCTTTTCGTTCTTTTCGCTTCGCTCTTTCTGTCCCGAGCCGCTGCTGCTCCGCTTCCGCTTGGTGATCCCCTCGACCTCGCGTCGCAGTTTGCCGCGCACCAGGGACAGAATTTTGCCCAGCTTGTTCTCCCCGCTCCCGTCTCCGCCATCGCCCCAGAAGGAATCTGATTTGGAGGCAAGTGCGTGTTGGTTTGCGCGCACATCTCCTTTCCGTGTTCTCGTTGGGGAGGTGGGTGTGTGCATGGGATTACCGCTTCGGGTGTGGTAGAAGATGTCGGCAAAGCCCGTGCTGAGGAGCGTCTCTTGGATATCCTTGTGGTCGGTAAACTTGGTGAGGGTGGCCTCGTACCTACGGAGCGCCAGATGAGGCGGGTGTGGTCAAGCATGGAGCGCTGGGGGATGTTGTGGCGTATGCGGTGGTACATGACTTCCTCTTGCTTGTCCTTCCAATCGCTGCGCGGAGGTATGTCTTTGTCTTCGCCCATCTTCTTGGCTCGCAGTGGGTCCGCGGCCTTTCTAATCAACTCTTCCAAAGGCATCCCTGCGGATGAAGGAAGGAAGGGGTGGAGGTACGTGAGTAAGCCTTCCAAGCGGGCATCTCAAACACACTCGACCGTACCAGCAAACTTCTGCGCCTGGAAATAGTGCTCCTGGAGAGCCGCAGAAACACAAAGGGCCCCGTCAGTTCACTACATCCCACGATCGAAGCCGGCCACCGTGAAAAGGAGGGCCCGATGGGTGGTACCACGGTGGGCCACTGCTGGCCCTTGAGGGTGATGGCATGCGGCGAAAAGGTGGAGAAGCAGCCGTAGGTGGCCCCTCGCTGCGACGAGAACTTGATCACCGACGGGTTGGCGCTCTTGGCGGTGAAGAGCGAGTTGCTCGGTTTTTCCTTCTCTTTGGCCAGGCGTGCGGCAACCACCTTGTTCAGCTTCTCTTCATCGCCGTACTTTCTCAGCATCACTCGCCGCACCTCCTTCCTGTGCCCGCGCGCGCGCGCAGGTGTGGAACGTTTTCATTCGCTTTGGCCTCTTGACACCCAAGGTCCAGAGGTAGTGTGGGGGTTTACTTGAGAAAGAGGCGCATGGGCGGGCCTTTGGGGTTCATAGGGTTGGGGCGGGTCATGAACCGTAGGCTTTCGAGATCCTTCTCCGTCGTGCCAAACTCACTGGACAGCAGGTGGGCGCCCATGTGTGAGCACAACCCAATCACAAGCTTCGCACAGGGGAGGGAGGAAAGCACGCACCGCTTGGCGCCCGATACGCTGATGGTCTCTAGGTCAGGATCGCCTCGTTGGCACTCCCGGCAAACGTACACCTGCACGCATACGCAATGTAAAACAGAGGCAATACATGACGGAGAACGAGTGGGCCCAGCAGAAAGGGACACACCTTGGCGATGTCGTGATAGGCCTTGGTCGGGGTAGTACAGCGGCAACATGGTCGCTTGTTGGGGTCGTCCGCAGCGTCGTTCTTCTTTTTGGGGACTCCGCTAGTTTCGAGCGTACCCGGGAGACAACGTGAGGACAACAGCTTGCACCCGCCCCGCAGTGCCAACAATAGTAGCTCCCAAATCATTGTGCATATAATCTGGGCAAAGAAGTGATTGAAAAGCGCACCTGGTAGCAGACCCTCGCCCAGCCAGTTTCTTCTTCAATCTTTCCCGTGCGCTCGACATGTGGGGCAGTTTGTTAATTCTCAAGGCAAAAAAAATCGCTTGCCGCCAGCAGTGCAAACTATTTCGGCTACGTTGCACTTGCGCAAGTGCCGACTTGACATTTAATGCCATCATTGGCATGTCCTATTTAACGTTAGCCCATGGCTCCAGCAAGGAACAGTCTGCATCATCATGCATAACAAAATCTACATATATAGACCAAGGCTCAATATGTTAAGGTGGTGCGTAACAGAGTCATCATGGACCAACCCTCAGCCAGTGGCAAGTGCTGGCAATGTCAACACACCAACCAATCACAATAGGTTATGGGCCCACACTTAAACCTCTGGCCCTTGCTCAAACACAAACACATCATGTTGACCAAACACATCTCCACGCTGCCCCAAGCAAGCAAGTTCCAACTCTATGCCCAACTCAAGGCCTACCTCCAGTCCAACCAGAACCACCACAATGCTGTCTGCATGAATGACAGCCCATCCATGCATGCACTTGTTACTGTTGGCAATGCTCTAGCCACAACATACAACCACACTGATGTCTGGTACCTTGACTTGGGCAGAACCTCCCACATGGCATGCCTGGTTCACTGACTATCTGCCAATCTGTGTATGTACATGCACATGCACTTTTGGGCTCATTAAAAAGTGACATACTTACTCATTTCTGCACACTCTGAGACATGGTCAATGACTTTGGCAACTACAGCACCCCAGCATATTTTGCAAACACCATCAACTCCAATCAGACCATGGTGGTGAGTACAGCAGCCACAAGTTCCAGCAAATCCTCACCAGTATGGGCATTCAACATCTGCAGCATCAAAATCCCCCAAACACAACAGCACAGCTGAGCATTTTCAACCAAACAATCCTCACCATAGTCCACTGTCTACTGAGCAACTCCAGCCTCACTGGGGCAAGGCCCTGCAAATGGCCACTCTCCTCTACAACTCCCCCATGACAATGGCACCAATCTCTTATCTCTGTATCTTCAGGACAAAAAATTTGCCAGGGTATGTGACATTGCCAATTTACACCCCTGCATTATCTGGCCACCCATGGTGTTGATCATATCTTCCATTTTAACAGGAGGGACTGAGAGACGCAGACATGCAGCTACCCACCTAGGCCAAATCACTTTTTTAGACATTTCAAGAAGGGGCAGTGTCTCTTTTTCCTGAACACTAATGTGCTGAACCTAAGGGGGGGGGGGTAAAGACATGGAATTCACCAAGAAAGGTACTCTTCCTGAACTTTAGTGGCAACAAATGTGTATGCTAAATCTTCTCTGTGTCAGATTTCAAGGCAATGGTCAGAAACTTCAATACCTGGGTACAGAGCAAATGCCCTGATATGAGCAAGGAGTTCTTAAATGCTGGTATGGATTGAACATGGATAATATTACCAATACCATTGCATACATGTGCACCTACAAAATGGCCAAGGATATAGGATGAAGTGACTGATCAGCACAACAAGATTTGACAGGTGCTGCTGTCTCCCTTGCAACAGGCAAAACCACAATTCAATGTGGTGCTCTGCAATGTTTCAGCCAACCTGATATCTCACCACTGGGACACAACAAGGCAGAACCAGCTGATGAGCCTGATTCAATTGCTGTGGTACATACCCATCCTAATCCTCTTGTCCTTAATGGTGGTGCTCTGAGCAATTGAGATGGGTGGGCTGATTTCACTGCTCACACATGAGCATAGCCAGTGGCAACTTCTGTGGATGGTCCCAGGCAGTTTACCAAATGTGCTCCAAGACTGAAGGAGGAGTTCATGATGGTATGTTGTCATCATGCAGGCATACACAATGGTATTGTCACCTTTTATTCATTTTCACTGGTAGCCTGCTCCCTCACAAAGATTCTCAGGTGAATTCACCTGAGAAGCACCACTGGAGCACCCACAATCACCCTTGGAAGACCAAGTTCATCTATCACCATCGTCAGTTCATCTGTCCCTGTAGTAACACAAAGGACTAACCCAATCAGCCAGCAACAAGTGGCAGTGGCAACACCAACCAAGCAGCACTCACCAAGCAACAGTGGATTGGTGTTACAATTCACCACAAAGAACGATACACCATCACACATACAGACAAGCGTGAGAAAAAGTATATTCCTCCCCCGCCGGGATTTGAACCCGGGTCGTCCGCGTGACAGGCGGAAATGCTAGCCAACTACACCACAGGGGATCTTGCTGTTTGATGATTATGGTAACATATGTATATTATACAAAAAATGCAAACTTGTGGTGTGGTGGGTTGTTGTCATTTTCCTCCTCAACTATCAAATGATGGTCCAGTCATTTATGCAAAGAGCTAGCTCTGCAACCATTTTTGGGCCAAATCTTCTTTTTTCACAACATGATATGCTAACTTATCACCAGCTATACCAATGTACTTTGTTGCCTTTTAAACAAACAGAAACACAGAAGAATTTGTATCACTTTAGGAATGAAAGGTAAGTTGGCAGAAAAGGGATGAAGCACAAGCTTAGCTGTTTTTATTATGTACCTTTATTTTATCTGGTCCTCATTGACCAGTGACAAACATAAACAACAAGCATGGAATAGTGTATTGTTACTTTTGACAATGTACACTTTTTATAAACAAATGGAATAAAAACACAATGAAATCTGTACAGGCCTCAAAAAAAAGCTTCAAATTCTGTACACTGAGGTAAAAACAGTGTTGAAAATTTGATGTTTTTTGTACAAAATGTTGGTCAACATAAATTGTGTTTAAATTGTTGGAACTTTATCTCTTCTACATCAACAATTTCATTTCAGTATCTTGGTGCAAATTGAAACAATAGCAAAATGTCTTGATGTTGAGTAAAAAAATGGTGCAACCCAGCACCATTTTATGGGACCAAACGTTTCAGATATGAGACTTTAGCATTGTATGAATATAAGAATTGTAAGTAGTGATATAAATAAAACACTAGTGTATTGAAAGTTACAGAATAGGAGCTCAGATCCATTCCTGAAGGTTTCCAAACAATCTTGTGATGTTCCCCCTGATGTGTGAGCTAACATCAACAACACCATCAGCTCACAAAATCCTTCCCTTGCCCTTACCCTCTGATGTCATTCAAGACCTACATGACAACTGCTGGGAACCTCTATTCACTGCAGCTGAGCTTGGAGAATGGGCTGATCTCTTTGAGCTGCATGAAGCAAGCCTGTCATCTTTAGACCCAGTTGGTGATACTGCCATCTTTGATGGACTGTCCCCACACCCTCAACTTGCTGCGCCACAGGACAGCTCATTCACCTGACTGCAAACTTGTGTGCGCCTTGTGCAGAGCAGTACTGCACCAACTGTAAAAAACTTGAACTTTGCCCCTAACCTCACTGACGTTTGCAAGCGCACTGGTGGATCTCCTCCAATGGTAGATGGAAAGAACATGGAACAGAAGGAGCTGTGCCCCATGGTTCAGTACTTGCATGTGGTTTTGCATTTGATGAAAGAGCAGGGGTGTCTCAAGATACCCTGACTTTGATCATCTGAAATTTGTAATAACTCTTCACCTGTGAATAGACCATCATCTTGTGCTCCAGTCCACATGTACATGTCAAGTACCTTCAACCTTGCCATCATGTACACTAGTTTTTAGGTTTGTTAAAACGTGACATTGTTATTGAGTGCAAGGTAGTTGGCCATTTCTGACTCCTTTAAATGGGAGAAAAATTGATAAATATATTTGGGCTTCTAACTCAGGTACAGTGGCTGGATAGCCAGATAACATGTGCACCAAGAACTGGAGGTGAAGATAATAACACCATTAGACTTGGGGGAAATCAGTAAGAAAACTAGGGTCTTACTTTTCCCTCATGTTTTCCTTTTCCCTGCTTGGTATCCCTAGAAACAAGAAAAACCAAAAAACTGTAGACTAGAAAAGGACAAAAACTAGACTTGGGGGAAATCGTAAAGAAACGGTTTATTTCAGTTACAGTTTCTTTTTCCTGTTGTTTTCCTTCTTCTCAACAGAGAAAAAAGGAAAGGAAAGACAGGTGACGTCATCAACAACATTAACCGTCATGTGGTCCATCAACAGAATCTGACAGACAGGCTTGATGAGAATTTTCCCCACATTCTCAGTGGCCTTGAAGGAGTCTGTGAAATTGCCAATCTCAGAGATCTGCTGGGCTGAGAGCCCAATCACCTCCTTTGCAATCTTTGACAGTGAATCAGCAGAGGGCAGAAGGCACTTGAACAAGATTTCAATTGAGTTGCCAGAGTCCACCACCTCAATGTCCATTTCAAACTTGTTGGCTGGCAATTTCCACATAAATGTGTGGAACTTGGCATTGTTGTGCCACATCGTGGTGAGGACTGAGAGGGAGATGGTTGCTGAGATGGCCAGAGATCTGGGGGGCTGTTCCAATTGGGAGATATCCAAGGCATCCAATTTGTAGTCATCAATCCAAGGCCTTTTTAAGGAAAGACAGTGCTTTTCCTAATGGATCCACTGTGGCAGTAGATCATAGATTGCATTCCAGCCTGCCTCAGATTCCTCACTGGTTTCCCATGAGGGTGGTTTGACTGCCTTTTTAGGACTCTCACCCTGCAATGGGGAGTTAAGAGCTGACTAAGTGAGACAACGGTTGGCTCAGGTGGGTTAATTAGTGGAGATTGTGGGGTACCTGTCAGAGTGTTGGACAGATTCATCTTGCTCTGGCCAAGTGAACTCCTTGGTTCAGTGCAAACATGTTCCTTGAGGTCAATCCCTTTCTCCATAGCAACCTTGGTAATCTTCTGCTTAACATTATCGATTTTTCACCCACTTTCATCAAACTCCTTCAAAAACTTTTCAGCTATTTCCACCTTTGTTAATTGTGAAGTATCAAGTAGGTTGTTGATAAAATCGATCTCTTCATCAGTATACTTCTGCCTGGACATGAGGTATGTAGACAGTAAGAGACAAAATTGTTATTTCTCTTTATCAGTTTTTTGTATTGATTTTATTCCACCAGTCTTCTCTTAAACTTCATCAAAACTCTGCAATGAGAACCATTCCTTTTTTTATGTTTGATTGCCTATTGGATTAAGCATTCCCTTGACTTTTCTGGGCAACCTGGTAGCAACCTGACTGAAAATCATGCAACAAGGTTGCATCTGGCTGCTGCACACTTATTTGGCAAGAAGCCCATATCTGACCGCCTGTGGATGGCCCATTTTGGTACAACACCTACTGTGGTATTAATCTTGTGGCTGTTTATAGCCCATTTCAGCAAAGGTTTACCTTATAAGCCTGCACCTGCTCATCTCTTATGGACACTGTATTTCCTTAAGACATACAACACTGAAGATGTCAGTTGTGCCTTCCTTAAGTGTGACAGGAAGACCTTCCACCTTTGGACATGGTGGATCTTGGCTATTTTGTATACAGCCTTGGATACTGTGAGTAGCCTACTCCCTCTTTTGGTTTTCTGCAGATATTGACTGTCTTTATTTGAGCAGATATCTGTAGATGCCAGAGTACCATATGGCATATTTCCATTAATTGGGATAATTGATGCCACTGAGTGCCCAATTCAGCAATTATGAGGTACAAAAGGTTTACTATAATGGTAAAAAAAGCACCAGCTCTCAAATATGATATGGCAATATGTCCTTATACCAAAAGGATACTCAGGATTGGTGGTGGAGATCCAAGTGGAGTGTTTCATGATTTGAAACTTGCTGAAATTGGTTTTTTTACCCTGCTGGAAGAAGGTGAAAAAGTCCTGGGTGACAAGGCCTATATAGGCAACCCTCATGTGGTTGCACCTGTTAAGGGCAGAAACCTTAAACCACAGGAAGAGATCTTTAAGGTGTTGTCAGGGTGCAGGTGGAGAATGTGTTCTCCATTTTCAAGAAGTTTGCATGCCTAAAGCAGCAAGACATAGCAGGAGCTTGCACCCCTTGCTTTTGGAGTTATTGCTGAGATTGCTAATATTGAGCTTGCAGTTGCTTGGATGGAATAAAAGACATTTCCCCCAAGTCTACTTTCTTCTTTCACTCTTACTTGTTTTCAACCAGGTTGCTACGAAAATTCACTCCAAATGTCCTATTGCATAATTTTCTTAGTCTCCAGAAAAGTTGCTATTGGCTACGAATTTTCGTGGCAACCCGGTGGAAAAAAGGCTTAATATAAATCAAATACCTGTCACATATTCGCACCAAAAGCTTTGTCTACAAACATAAGCTCGAAGATTAGTTTTTCTGCTTTCTTCTATGAAATTTCAGCCCAGAAACTTCAGAAAAAGGCAGGGATAATAATTTCCCCCAAGTCTATTGTGACCATCTCTAATTATTATCTTCACCTCCAGTTCTTCATGCTTGGCTTCTGGTGATGTTGTGGGTAGGGTGCAAATTAGAGATGGTCACAATGGTGTCATGAAGCACAATCTGTTTTTTAAGACATGTCAGGAGGTCACAGTGGTAATGGCAGTTTCTGTGATGTTGTAGTTACTGTGATTTCACAGCACTCTTGCTGCTTTCTTCATCTCCTTCACCTCTTGACTGGAAAAGGTGGTCATTAAACCTGCTTAGCCTGTAAGCTCATGTGTAAGATAAAGTAACCAGTGTAGTTGAAGAACACAAAGAAGGTTGAACAGAATTCTTAAAACTTGCATGAGCATCAATAACCTTGGGTTCATTGAAGTTCAGAATGTGATACCTCACCTGTTTCTTTGCACAGCAAAAAGAACAGAGCTTCCACAGACCACTTCACTCTTTAGTAGTGTCTTCAAGTCAGGACACACCCAAAAACTGGGCTTGTCCTTGTCCTTCCTCCTTCTCCCTCTTTTTCTCACAGACTCAACAATCTCCACCTGCAAGGCAAACAATTATCTGAATTATAAAAAAAGGCGGAGATGCTGGCCAGCAGAACCGAATCAGGAAACCGGAAAAACCGAACTGGTTAACCAAATTAACAGCCCCTTTTTTTTAGTGGAGGAGAATCAAGGGCTGGCACACCAGGATTGGGAAGGAGCGACTTTGTCGGCCAGTAAACGGTCCTCAAACGTTGCTGGCGCGTTGTAAGCCTCAAAGTAGTCCCAGGTGCGCACACGGTCGAACACTGGAGTGTTGGCGCTGCCGCGGGTCATCTTGACCTTGGCGAAGAACTCCTTCGACTGAAGCGGGTAGTGGTTCAGCCGGATGAGGCCCCGCAGGTCCTTGACTGAGTTAGCGCTCATGCCGTCGGCCCAGTGCATACCGAGGTGGGACTGATCTATGCGACCAGGGGCGGTGCGGGCTATCCACTTGGTGTTGACATGCTCCTCGGGCCACCGGTGAACGTTGGCTCGCCGCACTGACTGGGGCTGTTGGACAGCGCCAGACGTGCCGAACATCCACCAGCGACCAACCACGGCGTCGGCGTGGGCAAATGGCAGCGACTTGTCGGCCAGCACGGATTTGAGCGTGGCGTTGGGCTGCGTGGCGAACCAGAACTCATCGAGGTCGGCATCCACCACCCACTCATAGCCCGCCGCCTGGGCCGAGGCGAACATGTGTTGAAGCAGCTGTTTCTGGACGTGCCTCTCCTTTTCCAACGAGTAGGTGACGAGCCCACAGTCGATGTAGGGCTGGAGGACGGCCAAGGGGTTGTCCGTGCTGTTGTTGTCAACCAGGAAGAAATGGTCCACTCCCTACAGAAATAACGAGACCTTCATTATTAGAGTTAATGAAGAAGCGGTACGTGACACGTACAGAGGGGACCATCGATTTTACCTGCCAGAGATAGTGGTCGAGCCATTCCTTCATGGTCATGCTCTCCTTCTTGAAGACAGAAACTACTGCCATAAAATGACCCTTGTCCTTTGGGCACATACAGCCGCCAGCCACTAGAGCCATGGAAAGAGCTGCCCTCGGCGGCGGTGCGGGGTCGGAGGTAGTGAGGCTGAGCGGGACCACGATTTCCACGTCCTGAATCCGTAATACGGAGAAGACAAGCCCGGAGACTACGGCACAGACGATAAGCAAGGTAGCACGCAGCCGCCACTCCTTGCGCGAGAACATCATGATGTTGTGGAAGGCTTCAACTAACTTGTCGCCTCAAAGGCGCCGAAGGCGTCGCCTTTGTCGTTGTCTCGCTGGAGCAAAACTCCGATGTCAAGCACGATTTTTATTATCAGAAGAAAGCATGAGCCGGAAGCACAGCAGGTTACGCGAACCGCTAGGAGCTTGGCGCGAGATGTTGGCCAATCCGAGATAAAGAGAGAAACGGTCCGTTTCTTACAATTCGCCACCTATAGGTAGCTTCTCCTGCTCATATTGGGAATCGAAAACAAACTCCCTCCGCGAATGACAACACACAGCAACTCCAAATCAAGGATTTGGTTTTCGGTGTCCGCTCTGCGGGCACATTTGCTCAACCCATCCAGTACGCAAACAGTTTGCCTATGTGTGCTTGTGTTCCGTGCCATCTGGCGGGGGTTGTGTGCGATGGGTGCGTACTCCTGCACTTTATCACAACCCGCCCGCCTGGCGGGCTTACTTTGGGGCGCACCAGGGTGGAGCCATGTGGCCGGTGCTTGTGGTTAGGCCTTGGCCACAACTGCTTCCGCCAGCCCCGGCCAAGAGGGCGACCCCGACGTCAGAGGTATGCAGCACCTCCAGGTACTCACACACAACCTGAAGAGATTACGAGGCACCCTTTTTTTTTGTTTTTGTTTTTGTTTTTTTTTTGTTTTTTTTTTTGTTTTTTTAATTACCGGCAACAAAGGGTTGGTGGACGTCAAGCCTCGCGCACAACCGGCAAAGCAGGCTGAGCCACGACCGCCGTATATGAAGACAACACTTGCACCTCCGCTCCTGATGACAACGGCAGCCGCAGCAACCACCCAAGACAAGCTGACGACATTCTACACTCCGACAGAAGAGGTGGGCCCTGGCGTTTCTCGGCCAGCTACCACCATCAACAACATCTCCCTTAGATCCTCATCGTTTCCCACATCTGCTCCTTCTACCTCGTCCTTGCCCTCTCCCGACCTTACTCAAGTGTCGCCACTGCTTTCTCTTAGCTTCACACAGCGCGCTGAAGGGGAGGACGATGAGATCACAGCCTCGAGCCTGACCGTGCTTATGAAAGATATCGACCAGATAAAGCTCAAGATGTTGCAGTTAGAGGAGGACAACAGTGAGCTCAAGAAGCGCCAGCGAGAGACTGACAGCTTCATGCTCGACCTCCAGCACTTTCAACTACTTCCTGGTCTCGATTCTCATCTGCGTGTCACGATCCCACACCGCTCGGCACACCTTGAAGGAGGAGGATTCGACGATGACGGGGAGAAGAGCAGCGTGATGATGGAACGATGGTGGTGCTTTCCCTTTCTCCAGGACTATGACATGGCGCAGATACCATTCGTAGCCACCGACCTTCAGTACGGTGCTCCTTCTCGATCGCCTGGCGAGGTTCACAATTTTCCGGCTCACACCCGACCCTTCGCATGTGTCACAGGAAACCAGTTTGGGTTGTCGACATGGACAACAGTTGTGTGCCCTTCGCTAATCCAAGCTTCTGTGCCCTTACGGCCTATTCGCTGGTGCCTTTCCCATGCGATTAGTTGGGTTAGGTGGTTTGGAGTTTGTGTATCTCACGCAAACTGCAACAACAACACCAACAACACCACAATACCACCACAATGCAACCACAACAACAACAGTACGAGCTTATAGGGACCAAGTGTGTCCTTGTGATGGGCACAAGAGACAAGCTCAAATTCCGAGCACAGATCTATCAACACGGGTGCGCTGAGCACTCAGGTT